>RCUC01169482.1:0-53826 GCA_003697995.1 Taxidea taxus jeffersonii
TAATCCAATCAAGAAATGGGCAGAGGACATGAACAGACATTTCTGCAAAGAAGACATCCAGATGGCCAACAGACACATGAAAAAGTGCTCCACATCACTGGGCATCAGGGAAATACAAATCAAAACCACAATGAGATACCACCTCACCCAGTTAGAATTGCTAAAATTAACAAGTCAGGCAAAGACAGATGCTGGCAAGGATGTGGAGAAAGGGGGTGGGAATGTAAGCTGGTGCAACCTCTCTGGAAAGCAGTATGGAGGTTCCTCAAAAAATTGAAAATAAAGCTACTTTATGACCTAGCAATTTCACTACTGGGTATTTACCCTAAAGATACAAACATAGTGATCCAAATATTTATAGCAACAATGTCCACAATAGCCAAGTTATGGAAAGAACCTAGATGTCCATCAACAGATGAATGGATAAAGAAGAGGTGGCATATATATACAATGGAATACTATGCAACCATCAAAAGAAATGAAATCTTGCCATTTGCGACAACATGGATGGAACTAGAGGGTATTATGCTTAGTGAAATAAGTCAATCGGAGAAAAACAACTATCATATTATCTCCCTGATATGAGGAAGTGGAAATGCAATGGGGGTGGGGGTTAAGGGGGTAGGAAAAGAATAAATGAAACAAGATGGGATCAGGAGGGAGATAAACCAGAAGAGACTCTTAATGTCATAAAACAAACTGAGGGGGTGGGGGGAAGGGCTTTGGGAGAGGGTGGTGGGGTTACATTATATATTTATATAAAAATTAAAAAAATTAAAAATGAAATAAAAAAAATAAATGGGCAAAAGATATTTTGCCAAAGAAGACATATAGTTTGCAAAAAGGTACATGAAAGATGCTTAACATTACAGTAATTAAGGACTTAAAAATTAAAACTGCAATGGAATATCACATAACACCTGCTAAGAGTGGACACCATCAAAAAGAGATAACAAATGCTAGTGGGATGTAGGGGAAAAGGATCCCTTGTATACTCTTGTCCATCCACTATGGAAAACAGTATAGAGATTCCTCAAAAGAGTAAAAATAGAACTATCATATGATCTAGAAATTCTACTTCTGGAAATATATAAAGAAAATGAAAACACTAACTCAAAAAGATACCTGCACCCCTATGTGGATAGTAGCATTATTTACAATAACCAAGACACGGAAATAATCTAAGTGCCCACCAATGGATGAATGGATAAAGAAGTCACACACACACACACACACACACACACACACACACACACACATATACACACAATGGTTATTCAGCAATTAAAAATGAGGAAATCCTACCATTTGTGACTACATGCATGAAACTTGAAGGCATTATATTAAGTAAAATAAGTCAGGCGGAGGCAGGCAAATATATGATATCACTTATTTGCCGAATGTAAACACACACACACACACACACACACACTCACACACAAAACAAAAAAATAAACAAAAAACTCATGGGAAAAATACCAGATTTTTCATAATCAGAAGTGAGGGTTAGAGGAGAGGGAACTGGAAGAAGGTGGTCAAAAGATACCAACTTCCATTCATAAAATAAAAAAGTACTAGTGGTATAATGTAACACATGTTGTTAACACTGCTGTATGATATATAGGAAAGCTTTTAAGAGAGTAAATCAGAAGACTTCTCATCACCAGAAGTTTTTTTCTTTCCTTTATATTTATGTGAGATGATGGGTGTTAAGTGACCTATTTTGGTAATCATTACACAATATATGTAAGTCAAACCATCATGCTGTACATCTTAAACTTCATACAGTGATACATGCAATTAGTTCTCAATAAAACTAAAAAAGTTCTTTAAAAAAATCTATGAATATTATTTTCCCGATTTGCATAAAAGGACAAAAATAAAGGATAAGAGCATCTCAATTTAAACTGGAAAAACTTCTCAGGTTATATAAATTTTTCCTGAACCTTTATTCAGGAATTTAGAATTTTAGTATTCTAAATCTAAGATACTGAAGTCATCTCTGATTATAAGGAAGAAGCAGTCCAGTGGATTTATGCCCAAAGCATAACAAATGTTGAAGTAATCCACATAAAATTTTGGTCAGTTGCACTAATGAAAGAAAAATGTTTTAAAAAGTGTGAAATCTTTCTCCTATACAGTCAAAACCAGATGTTTTTAAAATGCATACTATTTAAATGATTTTTTTAAAGATTTTACTCACTTTTTGGCCACTAATCTTACTAGCTATAGAAAAATAATATTTTAATATCACCAAGCTAGCATTTATCACATCATGGCTGTGGTTGTTTTAATGGAAAAATTCATCTAATTTGCAGAGAATATTTCAGTACACAACACTTGGTGGGAATTCAGGAAACAGCAATTACTATATTACAAATATAAGTAATTAAAATAAGATATGAAATTTATAATAAATAAATGGGATCAATAGAAAGGGAAAGATAGCCTCAAGTTATTGGAAAGGATTCAAAAGGATATAGAAATAAACATAATCTCAATTGTAAGAAATAGGAGTTGGAATTCTGTTATTTTCTGTATTAGTCAGGTGTACACTAAATGTTCACAATCAATTTGGGGCACTACATTTCAAAATGGGAATGATTCAGGAAGACATTAATCAAAGACAAATGTCAACTAGAAACACTCCCTTCTGAAGAAAAGAGAAAATAATTAATGCTGTTTAGAGCAGAAAGTTTTGACATGGAGTAAATGCAGTTACTGTTTCTTTTGATTCCAGTAGAATAGACTATGACTAATCTATCAAAAACATATTAGATTTGGGGCTTTGGTATTGATTATGATGTACTAGCTTGTTCTAGACCAACTCTACTAATAGAAGCAACTGGGAAAAGTGGGTAAAATGCATTAAATCTCTTTGGAGGTATCAGAAAGTTACAAAGATGACCATGATTTGAGGGGACAGAATCTCAGAGAGAAAAGAAAATTCTTAAACAAAATTGTTACGGTGCCATTTTTGTTTCCTGGCATTTGCTGATAAGTAGGGGTAAAACAAGGTAGAGTCTAGGGGTTGAGAATCAAGGGAGTGGTATTCAAGCAGCTCAGGACTGCTCAAGCAAAACAGAGCTCAGGACCATCCTGATTAATACATCAGATTCTGGAAGGCTACACTCTAGTTATAAGAGCAAACCTAAAATAGACCAGCCCTCAGAAAAACCTGAAGCCAGCTTTAAATTTGCTTAGTTCCAATACTGGGTTCAAGAGATAAGTCTGCAAAGGCAAAGGAAACAAAAGAAAAAATGAACTTTTGGGAATTCATCAAGATCAAAAGCTTCTGCACAGCGAAGGAAACAATCAACAAAATGAAAAGGCAACCCACAGAATGGGAGAATATATTCACAAATGACACTATAGACAAAGGGCTGATATCCAAGACCTATGAAGAACTCCTCAAACTCAACACACATAAAGCAGATAATTACATCAAAAAATGGGCAGAGGACATGAACAGACACTTCTCCAAAGAAGACATACAAATGGCTAACAGGCACATGAAAAAATTTTCATCATCATTAGCCATCAGGGAGATTCAAATCAAAACCACATTGAGATACCACCTTACGCCAGTTAGAATGGCCAAAATTAACAAGACAGTAAACAATATGAGTTGGAGAGGATGTAGAGAAAGGGGAACCCTCTTACACTGTTGGTGGGAATGCAAGATGGTGCAGCCACTTTGGAAAACAGTGTGGAGATTCCTTAAGAAATTAAAAAATAGAGGGGCACCTGGGTGGCTCAGTGGGTTAAGCCTCTGCCTTCAGCTCAGGTCATGATCTCAGAGTCCTGGGATCGAGTCCTGCATCAGGCTCTCTGCTCAGCAGGGAGCCTGCTTCCTTCTCTCTCTCTGCCTGTTTCTCTGCCTACTTGTGATCTCTGTCTATCAAGTAAATAAAAAAATAAAATTAAAAAAAAGAAATTAAAAATAGAGCTTCCCTATGACCGTGCAATTGCACTACTGGGTATTTACAGATATAGTGAAAAGAAGGGCCATCTGCACCCCAATGTTCATAGCAGCAATGGACACAGTCACCAAGCTGTGGAAAGAACCAAGATGCCCTTCAATGGATGAGTGGAATATTATGCCTCCATCAGAAAGGATGAATACCCAACTTTTTTATCAACATGGATGGGACTGGAGGAGATTATGCTGAGTGAAATAAATGAAGCAGAGAGACTCAATTATCACATGGTTTCACTTACTTGTGGAGCATAAGGAATAACACAGAGGACATTGGGAGGTGGAGAGAAGAAGTAAGTTGGGGAAATTGGAGGGGGAGACAAAACATGAAAGACTGTGGACCCTGAGAAACAAACTGAGGGTTTTTGAGTGGGGAGTGGGGAGTTGGGTGAGCCTGGTGGTGGGTATTAAGGAGGGCATATATTGCATGGAGCACTGGGTGTGGTGCATAAACAAAGAATGCTGGAACACTGAAAAGATAAAATAAAATGAAATGAACAAAAGAGATAGTCTGAAATATACAAAAGTAAATAATCTCTGGAGGAAGACACCACCACCAAGAGATAGGAATTACCCCTACAATATTTTTACACAATCATTGGGATTCAATCATAAATTAACAGGCAATCAGAATATATAATCAATTCACAAAAGACAAAAAATAAAATAAAAAAAGAGATTCAAAAGTGATGCAGGTGTTAATGTTATAATATAAATACTAAATCAGAAATGAATATATTTTAGTATTTCTTAACCTTATTATTCTTCAAGGTAATGCAAATTAAAACTACAACAAGATAACATTATCTACCTGCATCAGGCTCTCTGCTCAGCAGGGAGCCTGCTTCCTTCTCTCTCTCTGCCTGTTATCTACCCATTCAAATTGTTGAAAAGAAAAAAGTCAGAAAATTCCAAGAGTTGGTAAGGATTGGAAGTGATGAGAATTCTTACAGACTGATGGATGGAGTGAAAATTTCATGTATCAATCTGAAAAGTTATTTTTCAGTATTTACTAAAGCCAAACATGTACATGAACTGACCTAGAAATTTCATTCTGAGAAACTGGTTCTTTTGAAAAACATGTAATAAAAGGCATTTACTAGAATGCCAGAATGTTTGTGGTAGTATTTTTTCATGACAGACCCAAATTAGAAACACCACCAATATCCATCAATAATAAATTTATTTTTAAAATACAGTATATACAGGCAAGAGGATATTATACAGCAACAAAAGTGATCAAAATACTGATATAATCAACACAGATGAATCTTGCAAACAATATTGAGCAAAGGGGACGTTAAGAAACTATATCCTATGTATATCCTATGTTTCCTTACATAAAACTTAAAAATTAGAAAAACTCCTTTAGAGAATTACCAGTGAGAATAATGATTAACTCTGAAGATGCAGATAGGTGCTATAAATAATGGGGGGAGGTGAATAAAGGGCTCTGGAATGTATTAAAAATCTGATTTATACCCTAGTTTTTAATCTGGGGATCTGGACCTTGGGCAGCCATGGAAATATAACCAATGGAATGAAAATCCATATATAAACTATATATTATTTTTAGTGAATGATATGTTTCATTCACATGTGTTATTTTAAAAAAATCATTAAGAATTTATTTTTATTAATACAAAATCACTTAAATCATTATTAAATTCATATTAGTTTTTTGCTATTAGGTATTTCATCAACCAATACTTACCAATAATAATGTCATACTATTGATATTTATGAAATATTTTTACATTTATAAAGTTCCCTAAATATGAACAAAGGTTGGAATCAACAACTTAGATGATGTACTTGGATACAGGCCATTAAGTTAATGGTCTTCCAAATTCCCTCTTGATTATATAATTATTTAATTAAAAGAAAATATATTTTAAATGATACAAGCAATCAAAATAATGTTTGTAGTATAGTAAATTGTAAAACTGCAGCTTCACTTTAAGGACCATAGAGAAATATACTGAAAGTAAGATACAAATGTTCAGGAATTTCAACTTGTCACTTGATGAATAATCTCCACAAATACTCTTTCAGTGTTATCAGTTAACTGACATGTTTGGTTTTTATTGTGTCAATTTTTTCACTGGTGAAATAGATATCAATAATTCTAATGTTTCTAATGTGAGTCATAATAGGATCTGATATAGTTTCAGATTGTCTGAAATAGTCACCTGGGAGTATTGACCACAGAATATTGAATGTAGGCTTTCTTCTGCTATCAACATTGTTAGTCATATTTTATGCCAAATAAATTCTCATATCTAGATATATAGCATGAGTAATGCTTATGATGTTTCTCTTACCTTATTCCTCCCATGTGTTAATTGTTTCAAAACATCAACCTTGCACTTGCTTTCTCATTTAGATCTTTCACAAAATCAAAGACTAAGAAAACTGGTAACCTTATCTTAGGCAATAATAAACCGTTACTGAATTATTGCTAAATATGTGCCATATACATTTGAGATATTATAAGGAAATCAAAGGATATGATTGCATACCATGATCTGGCAATGTTTGTCACAGGAGTATTACCCAAGGAGCATTAAATTTTTACCTAATCATCTCTTTGTAAGTAGTAATAACCATAATAATGCCTACTATTTGCCAAGCACTTTTTTCTACTTTTCAAGTTTTAATTTAAATTCCAGTTAGTTAAAAAAAATTCCAGTTAGTTAACATACAATGTACTATTAGTTCCAGGGGTAGAAGTAAGTGAGTCATCACTTACATGCAATATCTGGTGCTCATCGCAAGGACCCTCCTTAATACCTATCACCCATTTAACCCATCCCTCCATCCACTTCCCATCCAGTAACCATCAGTTTGTTCTCTATAATTAAGAATCTGTTTTCTGGTTTGCCTCTATTTTTGTCCCTGTCTCCAGGTTCATCTGTTTTGTTTCTTAAATCTCCCATTTGAGTAAAATCGTATGGTACTTGTCCTTCTCTGACTTACTTATTTCACTTAGCATAATACACTCTAACTCCATCCATGTCATTGCAAACAGCAAGAGTTCATTCTTTTTGAGGCTGGGTAATATTCCATTGTGTATATATGTATACATATATACACACAGAGACCACATTTTCTTTATTTATTCATCAATCAGTGGACACTTGGACTCTTTCCATAATATGACAATTGTTGATAATGCTGTTATAAACATCAAGGTGCATGTGCCCCTTCAAATGAGTATCTTTGTATCCTTTGGGTAAATACTTAGTAGTGCAATTGCTGGGTCATAGGGTAGTTCTACTTTTCACTTTCTGGGAAACCTGAATACTGTTTACCAGAGTGTCTGCAGCAGTTTGCATTCCTACCAACAGTGTAAGAGGGTTCCTCTTTCTCCACATCCTCACCAACACTTGATGTTTCCTGTGGTGTTAATTTTAGTCATTCTGACAGGTCTGATGTGATATCCCATCTGAGTTTTGATTTGTATTTCCCTGATGATAAATGATAGTGAGCATCTTTTTACATGTCTGCTCACCACCTGAATGTCTTCTTTGGAAAAATATCTGTTCATGTCTTCTGCCCATTTTTAATTGGATTATTTGGTTTTGGAGTGTTGATTTTGATAAGCTCTTTATAGATTTTGGATACTAACCCTTCATCAGATATGTCATTTACAAATATCTTCTCCCATTCCATAGTTTGTCTTTTAGTTATGTTGCTTCCTTCAATGTGCAGAAGCTTTTTATCTTGATGAAGTCCCAACAGTTCACTTTTGATTTCATTTTCCTTGCCTCTGAAGACATATCTAGTAAGAAGTTGCTATGGTCAGTATCAAAAAGGCTCTGCCTATGTTCTCCTGTAGGATTTTGATGATTTTCTATCTCATATGTAGGTCTTTATTTTTGTGTATGGTGTAAGAATGTGGTCCAGTTTCATTCTTCTACATGTTGCTGTCTAGTTTTCCCAACACCATTTATTAAGGATATTTTTCCATTGGCTATTCTTTCCTGCTTTGTTGATTAGTTAATGATATAGTTGTGGGTTTATTTTTGGGTTTTCTATTCTTTTCTGTTGATCTATGGGTCTGTTTTTTTGCCAGTACCATACTGTTTTGATCACTAAAGCTTTGCAATATAGCTTTAAGTCTGGAATTTTAATGGTTCCAGCTTTGCTTTTCTTTTTCAAAATTGTTCTGGCTATTCAGGGTCTTTCCTGGTTCCATAAAATTTTAGAATTGTTCTAGCTCTACAAAAAATAGCTGGTGGTAATTTGATAGGGATTGAATTAAGTGCATAGATTGCTTTGGGTAGTATAGACATTTTAACAATATTTGTTCTTGCAATCCATGAGCATGGAATATTTTTCCATTTCTTTGTGTCATCTTCAATTTCTTTCACCAGTGTTCTATAGTTTTCAGAGTACAGATCTTTTACCTCTTTTGGTTAGGTTTATTCCTAGGTATCTAACAGGTTTTGGTGCAAGGGTAAGTGGGATTGATTCCATTATTTCTGCTGCTTCATTACTGGAGTATAGAAATGCAACAAATTTCTGGATTTGATTTTGCATCCTGCAACTTTACTCAACTTGTACATCAGTTTTAGCAATATTTGGGTGGTCTTTTGGGTTTTCTATGTAGGGTATCATGACATCTGCAAACAGTGAAAATTTGACTTCTTCCTTGCTGATTTGGATGCCTTTTATTTCTTTTTGTTGTTGGATTGCTGAGGCTAAGACTTCCAGTACTATGTTAAGTAACAGTGGTGAGAGTGGACATCCCTGTACTAAGCACTTTTCATACACTATTTTTCAGTCTACAAAATGATATTTCATAGAAAAATTCAGTATCATATTATTGACAAAAAATACAAGGGCTTACATAGGTTATACAATTGCTTAAAAATATCATATAGTTTCTAAGTGTTTGAAATTGGATTTGCACTCAAATCTCTATCAACCCAAACCCTGCATTAATTTTATTACATGTATTACTTCTCCTCTTTACAATAATCTTTGAGTATATTAACTTTTGCAAGTACAACCTTGATAGAATAATTTGTTCACTTTCTAAATGAATGAAAATTATTTATTTTCCCCTTAACTCGATGCTGATATGTGTGATAGAAATTTTATGACTCAGAAATTCTTTCCTGCCTTTTCCCAGATATAACTTAGGCTGTCTATGATCAAAGCCATTGCCAAAAGTGAACAGGTGGAGCCCTAGACAAAGATATGTACAAAGATGCCATTTTAAAATTAGCTCAATCACGCTTTAGGAAGTTGTTAGAAAGAGTGAAGCCTACAGGAAAAGATTACATAAGAAGGATAACCTGTTTGTAGCCAAGGAAGGATCTAGATAATAAGTCAAATGACAGGCAGTTGCTATATATTCTTACATAGTGGAAAGAGAACTTTAGCAAATTCACCTTTCAATCAAATGTACAGACAATCAAATACAAACTTAAAGACAGACTGTCATACTATGGATACTACAGGCCCACTTTTTCCAACAGGACATAAATTAAATCAACAAAAAAGAATCACAGATATAAGCAAGAAATTTGGAGATATTTTAAGGACAGCATGAGTTATATTAGCTGATTTCAGAGAATTTGCTTCGAGACAAATAACTAGTTCTTGCCAAATAATTTCAACTTGGTAAATTTCACCCAATAAAGTTTGGAGTAATGTTGAAGGTAGGGGGTGGAGATAGGACTCAGTATTACGTTTTGTCAAGAACAAGAAAGGAGAGTAGAATATTGGCCTTTAAATTTAGGTAAAGACTTCTTTTTTAAGTATCGAAGTACAAACTGTGTGTGTGATGACACAGTTGTGATGAGAAGAAATGATGAAGCCATTTTGGGATTGTTGCAATTTGTTACATATTACAAAATCACCAATTCAACAATGCACTGCACTGTAAACAAGCTGCTTCAAATTTTCAACTCATTACAACTTGATTCATGCCCCTGCCACTTGCCAGACAGATCTCCTCCACTTCCTCACATAAACACTTACACTGCAGTGGCCCCATGCTCATTTCTTCTACCTTCTTGATCTAATACCTCCCTGATGCTGTTCACCAGATAGTCCTTTGCTGGATCCCTTACTGGAATGCTGGCAGGAATCCTCTCACTAATAGGCCTCTTGGTTGATCTGGACAGCTGAAGTATATATTAAAAAGAAACACCTTGTCAATAAATCATGGTCATTTGCTGTTCAAAGATATATTTATTTGAAAGAGAGAAAGAGTGTGCATGTTCAGTAAGAGGGGGGAATTGAGAGAGGGAGAGATAGAATCTCAAGCAGAATCCCTGCTGAGCAGAGAGCCCACCATGGGACTTGACCTAAGGACCCCGAGATCATGACCTGAGGTGAAATCAAAAGTTGGTCACTTACTGACTGAACTACCGAGGCACCCCATCTGCTGTTCAAATGGTACTATTTATAGTATAAATAAATCATATCAGGAGGTGTTGAGGGGTTGGCTTTCAGAGACTAGGTCTAGTATCTTAATCACTATTGATACGACATTTTTCCTTGGGTGAAATGCATTCAGGGACTCAAATGGACTGTTAAAACACAAATCATTTCTGCTATGAACATTGGGGTACAGATGGCCCTTCTTTTCACTACATCTGTATCTTTGGGGTAAATCCCAGTAGTGCAATTGCAGGGTCATACGGTAGCTCTATTTTTAATTTCTTAAGGAATCTCCACACTGTTTTCCAAAGTGGCTGCACCATCTTGCATTCCCACCAACAGTGTAAGAGGGTTCCCCTTTCTCCACATTCTCTCCAACACATATTATTTACTGTCTTGTTAATTTTGGCCATTCTAACTGGTGTAAGGTGGTATCTCAGTGTGGTTTTGATTTGAATCTCCCTGATGGCTAGTGATGATGAACATTTTTTCATGTGTCTGATAGCCATTTGTATGTCTTCATTGGAGAAGTGTCTGTTCATGTCTTCTGCCCATTTTTTGACATGATTATCTGTTTTGTGTGTGTTGACTTTGAGGAGTTCTTTATAGATCTAGGATATCAGCCCTTTGTCTGTAATGTCATTTGTGAGTATCTTCTCCCATTCCGTGGGTTGCCTCTTTGTTTTGTTGACTGTTTCCTTTGCTGTGCAGAAACTTTTGATCTTGATGAATTCCCAAAAATTCATTTTTGCTTTTGTTTCCTTTGCCTTTGGAGACATATCTTGAAAGAAGTTGCTGTGGCTGATGTTGAAGAGGTTACTGCTTATGTTCTCCTCTAGGATTTTGATAGATTCCTGCCTCACATTGAGGTTTTTATCCATTTCGAGTTTATCTTTCTGTATGGAGTAAGAGAATGGTTGAGTTTCATTCTTCTATAAATAGCTGTCCAATTTTCCCAGCACCATTAATGAAGACACTGTCTTTTTTTTCACTGTATATTTTTTCCTGAGTTGTCAAAGATTATTTAACCATAGCATTGAGGGTCTATATCTGGGCTCTCTACTCTGTTCTACTGGTCTGTGTGCTGTTTTTATGCCAGTACCATGCTGTCTTGGTGATCACAGCTTTGTAGAAAAGCTTGAAATCAGGCAACGTGATGCCCCTAGTTTTGCTTTTCTTTTTCAACATTTCCTTAGCAATTAAGGGTCTCTTCTGGTTCCATAAAAATTTTAGGATTGTTTGTTCCAGCTCTTTGAAAAATGCCAGTGGAATTTTGATCAGGATGGCATTGAAAGTATAGATTGCTCTAGGCAGTATAGACATTTTAACAATGTTTATATTCACAGGAGCAATGGCTACAGTCACCAAACTGTGGAAAGAGCCAAGATGCCCTTCGACAAATGAATGGATAAAGAAGATATGGTCCATATATACAATGGAGTATTATGCCTCCATCAGAAAGGATGGATACCCAACTTTTGTATCAGTATGGATGGGACTGGAGGAGATTATGCTGAGTGAAATAAGTCAAGCAAAGAGACTCAATTATCATATGGTTTCACTTACTTGTGAGCATAAGGAATAACATGGAGGACATTGGGAGATGGAGAGGAGAAGTGAGTTGGGGGAAATCAGAGGGGGAGACAAACCATGAGAGACTGGACTCTGAGAAACAGAGGGTTTTTGAGGGTAGGGGGGTGGGAGGTTGGGTAAGCCTGCTAGTGGGTATTAAGGAGGGCATATATTGCACGGAGCACTGGGTGTGGTGCATAAACTATGAATTTTGGAACACTGAAAAGAATTAAATTTTAAAAAATCATTTTTGGGGTGCCTGGTTGGTTCAGTTGGTAGAGTATGTGACTCTTGCTCTTGGTGTTGCAAGTTCAAGCCCTAATTTGGTATAGATTACTTAAAAATATTTTTTTAAATATTACAAAAGAGGAAGGAAAAAACCCCACAAGTTCTTTGTACTGCAGCATATAAGAAAGAACACCTTAAAACTGTGGTTGAGTGAATCACTGGATTTATTTAGAAAACACCCGGTGTCTAGCTCTCAGGAGTAGTGATAATAGTAATAGTAGTAGTAGAAGTAGTATTAGTAGAAGGAGGAATAGTGTAGATAATAATAATAGCACCGATGATGATAATTACTTGCTTTCAGTGAGTGTCTACTTTGTGTCTGGCACTCTAACATGTAATTTACTTATGGTATTTCATTTAATTATCAGAAAAATAAAAACAGGGATGCCTGGGTAGCTCAGTCAGCTAAGTGTCTGCCTTTGGCTCAGGTCATGATTCTAGGGTCCTGGGACTGAGTCCTGCATGGGGCTTCTTGCTCAGCACAGAGACTGCTTCTCACTCTGCCTGCTGCTCCCCTTGCTTGTGCTCTCTCTCTCTTTCACACACACACAGATAAATAAAATATTTATTTTAAAACAGAAGAAAAACAGAATATTAAAGTCACATTTTATTTCAATATAATTATTTTAAAAACCTCAATAACTTTACACTGCAATTGTTCCAGGTTTATTTAGTTGGCTAAAAACAATACCCAAATGTTATGTGTTGTTTCCTCACAGCACACCTTTGTGCCCTAACCACCCTTTGGTTCACAAATTAATGACTTCAAACTGAGATAAATCAAACCTGGAATGTGAGCCTGTCCTCTAGGCTACATTCCAGAGACTTCTTCAATGAGAAAAAGTTATTCTTCAAGAATTACCTAGGTAACTTTTTAAAAAACAATGTTCAAACCACTTTCTGAGAAAAATTAAATTGAATAAGAATTTCAGTGATTAGGAAGAAAGCATCATTATTTTTTAAAAAAAAGCAATGTGCAGCCAAAATTGAAACCACTGGGTTAACTGGAGGTATTTGAAAGATGCTTAAGAATATAGGTTTATCTTTTACCTAATCTTATCCTTTGAGAATTCTATCCTTCTGCCTCAGTATATCAGATCTTAAATTTGGATTACAGTATATTTTTCATCAATGCACAGAATCAAATTATCCATATTTCAGTCAGCTTGTGTAGCAACAAAAGAGAGAAAGTATTTTCATTATAAAACTGCCTTTTCTTTATTTCTTGTGTTTGGAGAAACTGAAGTTTGTCTCTTTCTTGAAAAATCTTAATGATGGCCATAAGAATCAGTCAACACCCTGCAACATCCTGATATTTTCCTAACAAGTCCTTGAAGATAGTTGCTCTTACTCCAAATATACAACAAACCATAATTTAACTAAATACAGCAAAAAAAAATCAATTTTATACCTGGGAATGATAGAATTCTTTAGCAAATTAATTCTATATGTTAGGGTATGCCAGCAAGCCAATTCTACATATTAGGAGGTATTACTGCCAGTAATACAGTCCTGGTACCAGTTCTTTTTACGTAGTCTCAGTCATTAAATCTCTGGGAATCCCAAAGAGTCAGCCTCAGGCAGAAAAAAAAGGGAACTAAAGTTAACCAGGATCTTGCCACAGGGACAACCTATGTAAAGTGATTTTGCTGGTGCCATGACCACTGATTATTAATTTGTGCAGTAGGCAACATGTGCTTGATTCTTGTTCACACTTCCAATCCATCTGATTATGCTTTTCCTTTTATCCTTTTTTGATGTCAGTGTTGTTCTTAGAAAAATATATTTGGAAAAGATCTGAAGTAAATAATTAAGTATCAGTGATAGTCAGTGGGTTGCTCCAGTTCAGTGGAACCAATTAAAATAGTCAAATATTTCCCTACCAGTTGAGTTAAATAACCATTGTCAAAACACCCTAAGTGTCCTATCAGCACTCCAGCTGCTCCACCTCCCTATTATCTCCCTATGATCCCTCACTACTAAGTTTATGATGCTTGATGCATCAAGGATCCTTCAAGACAATGCTCTGAGCAGTGTTCTTCTGAATGGATCAGTGTCAGGATCTTCCAAGTTTTAAAAAATTTGAATAACACTTCTCCTCTTATTTGACTGAACCTTTGGCACAGGGAGCTGTAAAGTAATTTTATAAATTATTCAAGAGAGCCCATAATGAAAGGATGGGTCCAGCATTTGGAATGTAACAGGTTCATTCCAAAGCCAAAGCTCTAAAGTACAAAATCATACTATTATCTTCTACATAAGTTTGTATACCATTAAGTAAATTTTCCTCACAGAACCTACAGACTGAAGAGGTGAAAGGCACTGGGGAATGCTTGAAAGAGAATCAGGAAGAGTGTTCAAATGACCTTAAAGTCATATCGCATACATATATGGTGCCCAAGGCTGACGTTGCCTTAGGACACAAGCATCCTTAGTACTGATATCTTTAGGGCTAACACATATTTGGCAAATGCTTAAAAATTCTTGCTGGTTAATTTCCATGATTCATGTTTTTATCTACAAAAGAAACACAAATTGTAACAAAAATAACTATTACCTATTGAATCATCTCAGGTAAACTAGCGAAGTAACTAAAAGCAAGACATGAAAACAAAATATATATATATATACTTGTCCACTTTGATGGAAAAATAAATGGAAGAAAATAATTTTATTTTAGCATTTTTAACTTCTGGGGGAAAACTCTTTGATATAATTAAAGAATGAATCACTGAAGACTAACAATCTAACAAGTAGAAAAAATATCCCACTTAGGGAACAATTTTCTCCTCAACAGGAGGCTAGGTGGGTCTGAAAGTTATAGCAGTACAATCTCTAAGTTTGTTTTAGATTTACTGCCTCTCTTGGTCTGAAAAGAATATTAACAATAGAGTTAAAGCCCAATAAGTCATGGAAGAAACTTTAAAAGAGGCATGTAGAAGCCTTTGGGCAAAATATGTTTACTGCTTAATGCACTGAGCATGCTCATTTAATGAGCATTAAATTTACATGGTAAATTTAAACTTCCAAGACAGAGGAATTATACACAACCCTACAGGCCTCCCTGAGACTTACTTGGAGTGATGAAAGGCATGCTTGGAATACAATAAAAGGAGGATGGATAGGCTTTAAAGAAAAGTTGGATTATGTAAAGAGATCTATAGTTGTATGGAAATGTATGCAACTGAGAGTAAGAATATGCTGAACAGCATTTGAAAAAATTGTGGAGGATCATCGGAATGTATATTTAATGGCTGGTAACCATATACAATTCAACCAGGTATAGAAACTGTTTTTTACATTTTTGATATATATCAACAAGCTGTTCACAAACAGACTCACAAAGGACTAGAGAATTTCTATTTTCTCTGGAGATCTATTTTCTCTGGAAAAAAAAAAGTGCTCAGCAGTATATGTCAATCCATAGCAATAAAATGAGGTGGTTCCAGAAATGGAAAAACAGTATAAGTCTTAAAAGCTTAACAAAATCTATACATAATATTTAGATGTCTCCAGGAAATAGATATGTATGAAAATATTTAAAATTTATTAATATATAAGGGAATACTTGCAGAAAGGTGTTTGTCTATAACACAGGTAAAATCCAGGCTATCACATAAAGATGAGAACATGTAAAAACTTAGATGATGTTGATAATTATACTTTAATCATCAATTTATGATGATAACATAATTGAAGCATGACCACAATTGCATCTATACGATTCTTCTATGTTTCAATATAAAAAGAAGGTAGTCTACATAAATTCTGAAGACTGTGAGCAAAAAAATGTAATTTCCCTCTATCTCCAGCACTAACCAAGAAAGAAAACTTCTATTTCTTGTCATAAAGTGCCTGGCAACTATGAAGGTAAATTCTGTTTTGTGGCAGTTGTGTTTCAAGTATATTTCACAGCACTTAGGCAAAACAGTATTTGAATATCATGTTTTTTGCTCCGATTTCCCCCTTAACAAAACAAAGGACACCTTGGCTTTATAAAAAACAAAACCAAAAACTTTCCTTTTTAGGGGATTGGCTCAAGATGACAAGTGAAGCAATATATATAACAAGGAAAGTGGGTATACTAAGCAAGCTATGCAAGCATTTCTAGTTATGGGATGTGGTTTACTCCTCTGACCTGAATAAACAGTATTAAAATTACCTGTTCAGTTTTAGGGTAAATAAACTTTGCAGCTCTGGAAGAAATAATGCACAAGGATAAATAAAAATATGGAGGAAAATTTTACAAATAAGCCGAGAAGGGGGCACCTTGGTGGCTCAATGGGTTAAAGCCTCTGCCTTCGGCTCAGGTCATGATCCCAGGGTCCTGGGATCGAGACCCACATCTGGCTCTCTGCTCAGCGGGGAGCCTGCTTCCCTCCCCACCCCCGCCTGCCTCTCTGCCTACTTGTGATCTCTGTCTGTCAAATAAATAAATAGATAAAATCTTTAAAAAAAAAGCCAAGAAGTCCTGACAAATAAAAAGTTATACTATAAAATAAAAATAATTAAGACAGTATGATACCTTTCAAATAATAAAGCAACAAACTGAAATCAAAAATCCAAAACAGATAAAAAAAATACATTTTTAAAAATTTGCATCTATGGCTATGATAAAATAATAGACTATTAAAAGTACAATATTAGAAAAATTAGCAATACATGACTATCAGGGGGTAATGGAATGATCCTTTCATTACATGAAAAGAAACTGTAAGTAATTCAAAACTAGGTGAAAAAACACTATAACACATTAGACACAAAACAAAAAAAGCCATAAAATAGGCTGTAAACAATAGCTCTCATTACATTTTTTAAAAAGGAGGTGGTTGAAAATATTAGAAAACTCAGTGACAATAGATGGATGGGGGGAAATATTTCCAATATACATACAGGAAAATTTTCAGTCCTGTTAATATAAAGAAAACTCATATGAATTGAAAAAGGAACAATCTAATGAAAAGGGATAGGAGCTTTAAATGGGTAATAGCAGAAAGAGAAATGCAAATGTCAAATATACAAAAGATGTTCTGCAACATTAATAATTATGGAAATGCAAATTAAAATGATATACAGTTGATTTGTGTTATTCATGATGATCACATTCTATAAACTTGCCACAAAAACTGAACCACTGCTCCTGGAGGAATTACAGGAGTAGTTTTCTGGGAATCTCTAGTCACATTTTCATCAATTGATCAATACATAACCTTGTTTTATGGGTGCTTATGTTTTTAAGATACGTTATTTAATAGACACTGTTGATTAATTCATTGACATTGAACTCACAGCCTATAGCACTATATAACTCATGCCTAAATGAAGCTTTTCTAACACATTTTCTCCCTAATGAATGTATTTTCTCCCTAATGAATGTCACAGCCTTCTTGCACTTTGGAATGTCAGACATCACTTCACCACTAGACGGCCATTTTATTTTATTTTATTTATTAAAAAATTTTAATTATTTCGTTTACAGAGAGAGAGGAGAGGTAGAGGGAGAGGAAGAGGGAGAGAAATCTGCATGCTGACTCCCCACTCAGTATACAGCCCTACTTGGGGTTCAAGCCCAGGATCCTGAGATCATAGCTGAAATCAAGAACCTGACACAACTGACTGAGCACTCAGGCACTCCTACAGGGCCACTTTAAACAGCAAAATCACCAACAAACACAAAAATGAGGGAAACATGGCACTAAATTAATCACTTGAAAAAATTACACTTATTTATAGCATGAGAACTGAAACAAGAAAGCAGTGTGTGTTGGCCACTTAGATTTTTGTTGTTGCTGAGCATGTCTATGAATGGTCCAGAAAGCACCATAAGTATTGATTTTGGGGTTAAAAAATCAATTTCAGTGAGTAGGTAAGTTCACAAGTACACAATCAGGGATAATGGGGATATTTTAAACCATGTAATGAGCAAAGTCTGAAAAAGCAAATATCCAATGTTGATGTAGAGAAACAGGGTTGGTGGAGTGTAATTTGGTAGTACTTTTTTGTATAAAATTAGACAGTACACACAAAATTTAAAATGTGCATGCAGTATGGCTAAGTAATTCCACTCCTAGATCCAGCCTTTGGAAATATATATGCATTAAAACATAAATATAAGAGCACTATATCAGGAACATTTCTCATAGTATAATTTGATAAACAATACAAATGTTCAGTTAAAAATAGTATTAAATTGAATTATAGTGAATTCATACCATAGTAATTTCTAAAAAAATATTTTGGACCAATATGCACTGAAAGAGTAATATGTCCCACCTACATCAGGAAGTTAAAAAGACAAGTTGAAGCATAGTATGTATAATTTGTTAATAAACCCAACTTATGTTAACATTTAAAATTTGCATAGAAATTCATGTAAATATATGTTTAAAGTCTTGAAAGAAATAAAGAAAAATAATTAAGTGTGCTTACTTCAAGGATAAGAATTGATTTGAGATTTGAAGAGAAATTTTACTACACTTAGGTATGCTATTTATTCGTTTTACTGATTTTATGTACTGTATTGTTGATTTTTCCCACAATAACAACATTAAAAGTAATCATTTAACAAGTGGTTGTTTTTTGGTTTGTTTCAAGATATTATTAAGAAAAAATATATTACAGGGTCCCTGAGTGTCTCAGTCAGTTAAGTGTCTAACTCTTGATTTCAGCTCAGGTCATGATCTCAGAGTCATGGGATGAAGCCCAGCATTGCACTCCATGCTCAGCCCAGAGTCTGCTTGTCCCTCTTCCTCTGCTCCTCCCCTGCTCCCTTTCTCTCAGATAAATAAATAAATAAATAAAATACTTAAATAATATATATTACATATACATACTACAAAATAGGAGTTATAAGGAATAGAACACTCTATTTCCCTTGAAGACTTAGCTAATAAAAAAACATAAGTATTCATTGTGTTATATAAATCAAAATTACAAAATATTATGAAAGACAAATATCTAAGGTATTGTGAGAAAGAGCAGCTGATTCTAAGTTAAACATGGGCATTTCAGTGAAAGGAGTTAGCATCCCAGGAGTAGAAGTTTGCCAAATGATTTAAGAAAAAAATTTAAATTTTTAATACACCTTAACAATAAGGTGTTTTGGGGGAAAGTTAATTGGTATGGCTGCATAAATTATCACGACATATTACAGATGAACAGTCATAAAGGATTGAAGAAGGTTGTTGTATTTCATAACTTCTGGTCCCTACGAAAGAAATGCAATGAGGGAAAATACACATAAGGGTTATATTCAAGACTCTCCTCAATATTTCCTCTCTCATAAGCTTCCTTTAAAAACTGTGATGTCTTTATCTTCATTCCATTAACCTCTATGAATTCCTAAAATGTATGGAAAATACTCTGTTTGCATGCCTTTATGACCTCCCAACTCTGCTTCTGGAGGGAGTGATCATGAGCTGTTAGGGGATTCTCAAGGGGTTAAAAATCTCTCTCTCTCTCTCTCTCTCTCACACACACACACACACACACACACACATACACACACACGGTTTGCACCACTGTGTTACACAAAACAATTTTTCCCTACTGCTATGCTCACAACTGCTTTGGAAACATTTTTAAAGAATTTTTCATATCATTTGGCACACATTAAGAAACCAATAACGTTCTTTCCATAACTTGGCTATTGTGGACCTAGATGTCCATCAACAGATGAATGGATAAAGAAGATGTGGTATATATATACAATGGAATACTATGCAGCCATCAAAAGAATTGAAATCTTACCATTTGTGACGGCATGGATGGAACTAGAGCGTATTATGCTTAGTGAAATAAGTCAACTGGAGAAAGACAACTATCACATGATCTCCCTGATATGAGGAAGTGGAGATGCAACGGGGGTGGGGATTAAGGTGGTAGGAAAAGAAAAAACGAAACAAGATGGGATCGAGAGGGACACAAACCAAAAGAGACTCTTAATGTCATAAAACAAACTGAGGGGGGTGGGGGGGAGAGGGGTTGGGAGAGGGTGGTGGCGTTACATTGTATGTTTAAATAAAAAAGCTTAAATTTAAAAAAAAAAGAAACCAATAACGTTTCTTAAATATTCATCTCCCTCTTCTCCAGAACTTGTGTTCTAAAAGTCATACAGTTGCAGCAAGAAAATTACTTTCATTGAAAAAAAATCTATGCTAATTTCACAAGCAAACCAGCAATTATGGATCTGTACAATCTTTAATCTATAACTATTTATTATCATGTTAAATTTTTCTCTGAAGGGGTCTTTAGTAATTTATGTCAACTTCAAAGCATATGTTTAATTTTATATCATTATGTTCTCAGTGAGAAAACACGTAGCCAAGTACTTTGAGCTGTTAATCTATGTTTAGCAAGTGAAGTGGGAACAAAATATTAAAACAATATAATTTTGCTTTAATTCAGTTCATTGTTTTGGTGGTTTAGTGTCTTTACTTAAAAGGAAATAAACAATGTCTCATATTGATCTGCTTCATCATGGCAGTAATTAAAATAATAGCATTATTTCTTTAGCTCTAGTAAAAAATGATTTTTTATGCATTTCTTTTTTATTAAGTCAGCAGAGAAAGAGCTATAAAAATTTAAAAATCAAGATGGCTTAATCAAATGAATAATGAGTTTAATTATCTAGAACCTAAACTAAATGTTTTTGTTAAAAAATAACTAAGAATTTATGTCTCCTTTTGATATATGGATATCCACCCTCTAACTGGAAAAGTAAGGTTCATAAATGTTAAGTATTCTGAAAATGAAGTACACACACCATCCAAGAATAAAGGTAAGTTTAATCATCATAGCCTTGGAAATGCAAATAAAAGAACAGAAATAATTAGACTTTCTTAATAGTCATTTTTAAGTGTGTGTGTGGGGGTGGAGGCGGGTGGTATGGAATATGTAAGAGATCTGTGAGAGGCAGAGAGATAGAGAAAGGGAAAAGGGGGGACTGCAAATGGTTACGAACAAAATTTAAAAGAAGTAGTAAATGGCAGGACAAGGTGGTTTTTCTTTGGGATTCATATTTCTGAATTTAAATTTAACAATAGGTCTGAATATATATAAAGTTGAATAGTCCTATCATTTTTCCCTCCCCACCCACACCATTCCTTCATCTAAACAGCTATTATGTTTAGAGCTGGGAGTAATTATTTGACATTTATTGGTGCTTTGTGTTGGGAGGAATCTTCTTATTTTATATCACTAAGCTAAACTGTAACTCTTCAAGGCAGTTCTGATTTTAAATAGCCCCTAGAATATTACAATACTTAATATGAACATGATTATGTTCAACTGACAGACAAAATATCCTCTTTGATTATGTATACAAAATAAACAGGTAATTCATTATTATTATATTATATTTTACATTACTTTTAACCTAGGAGTAGTTGATTGTGTCTTCTTCTCTATTCAACTGGTCATTTACTCAACTAACTTTATTAAATATCGGGCTATAGAGAATCTGAAGGATAATAATTCTTACTATTCCCTGAATAATCAAAGTGCAATTCAACCTTCTCACTTGTATTTACAACTGCTTCCCTGAATTTTTATTATATTTCTCTTTTCCATCAATGTATCCATATATGCTGTCTTTGAGACCTAGTAGGAGTCACACTTATTTCATAGCTCCTCCTGTTGCCAGTCCACAGGTGGTTTTCTCTTCCTGTTCTATGGCATAGCTCATTTCTACATGCATCTTGGCACTTAGCCATTCACCTGCCTTTTACATCTCATACGTTAATCTCTTATTGCTTTTTAACCTCCTGTTTTGGGGGGGTACTGCTTTTTTTCTTGCAATTCAAAATTATTTTCCTATGAACCCCACAATCTCTTTTAGGAAAGAAACAATGGTTCATATTTTTGAACTTCTAAAAGCTTAGTTCTGATTATATATTAGATGTTTTCTAAAAGGTTGAATTCATATGGGTAAAACACAATGACTAATAACAATTTACTCCATGTGTCTATTTGCAATTCCCCATCTTTGTTATTTTAGGAAAGAATTGAGATTACTTGCTCACATCTTATCTAATTAATAGAACAGAAGAACTGTTTCTTTAGGGGAATATTACTGAAAGATTAAAAAGTTGTTTAGTTATAGTATTAACTATACTTGAGTCTTGCCAATGGGAATTGTTTCTCCTACTTTGTCCTAAACAACAGACTGCTATCATTCTGTTTACTATAATCTCCTCTATAATCTTCTGTCTCTTTTAAGTTAATATGCCTACAAACAAAGTTGCTTCCATCCTCAATCCTACTCTACCTCAATCTTCTAGATTCCTGTAAATGGCATCCTGATATTTCCAATTCCTCTGCCTAAAATCTCATAGTCATTTCATAGCTCTAGCATAAAAACAACAACAACAACAACAACAACAAAGCAAATAAACAAAAAATCCTTTGTAGGCATACCTTCAGAATATTAACTTTAACTACTTGAAATAATCATTTTGTAGATAAAACAATAGTTAAAGGCCAACAACATTGTACAGTTTATCCATAATGCATTCAGAATCAGACTACTTCTCATCATTTTCAAAGTTACCATTCTAGTCCAAGCCATCATTATCTCTTTAAAATTATTTTCAATATTTTCTCCTATTCTGTGAATTGACATCACTTTCTTGAGTGTAGTTTGCATTGCAAAAGTCTTTTATTTAATGAAGTAAGTCCAATTTAATTTTTTCTTTTCTTATTTGTGTTTTTGGTATCATATCTAAGAAGAGTTGCCTAAGTTAAAGTCACAAAGATTTACCTTTAAATTTTCTTCCAAGAGTTTTGTAATTTTAATTACATTTACTTCTATGATTCCCTATGACCCACTTTAAGTTGGTTTTGTGATAGTGTAAAGTAGGGGTCCAACTTCATTATTTTTTGTGTGAATATACAGTTATCCCAGTATCATTTATTGAAAATACTATTCATTTCAGCATAAGATTGTCTTGGCACTCTGCCAAAATTATACTGACGGTAATTAAAAAGGTTTATTTCTAGATTCTCAATCTTATTCAGCTGATATATATGTCTATCCTTATGCCACGACTGCACAACTTTATAGTAAGTTTTAAAACTGGGAAGTATAAATCCTCCATATTTGTTCTTGATCAAGGTTGTTTTGACTATTCCAGATCTCTTTTGTTTCCATATGAATTTTAGGGCCAGTTTGTCATTTTCTGCAAAAAATCAGGCTGGGATTTTGATAGGGATTGCATTGGATCTTGAGGTTAATTTTGAAACTACACTATCACCATCTTTTACACAGACTCTTCTTCCCATCCAGCTGATGTTTTTGCTTTGATTCTTGCTCCTCAAATCTGTTCTGCATGTAGAACCAAAGTGATTCCTTGAAAACTTAAATCAGATTATATACCTCCTCTGTTTACAAATGTCCAATGTCTTTCTGCCTCATCTAGGATGAAATCTAAGGTCCTTACCATGGTTTAATGGTCCCATATATACTTTTCTTTGGTTGCTACTCTGATTTCATCTTACAATTACCCCCCTTAGTCACTTATTTCATCTATACTGAATTCATCATTAATCATGCTGCACACAATCCACCTCAGATTCTTTAAACTCCTTATTCATTCTGCTTATGTCCCTCCTCCTCTGGACATCCATCACTTCTTTCAGGTCTCAGGTGTAATATTACTAGACAGTCCTACTTGAAGATCCTTTTATCTAAAATAGCACTTTCTCCATCTGTCTCCATCTTCTGATCTGCTTTGATTTTTCTTCAGAGCACTTAACCACTGCCTGCACATTAATATATACCACACATTTTTTTTCATATTTAACCCCCCAATATAATGTAAATTTCATGAAAAAAAATTTTTGTTTTGTTCACTATTTTATCCTCAGTGCATGACAGTCACTTAGTAAATATTTGTAGAAAAATGAACAGTATGTTTTATAAGTGTCTAATGGCTACAGATGAAATAGCCAAAGTTAGCAGGATTCTGTTAGACAATGTTACACAAAGATAATACACAATTAAAATTTATCCTTCCTCTTGTACTCAATATTATTGTATTATTCAGTGGGTCCACTTTAAAGCACATGTCAAATGATTTTGAAGACCAGCATAGTCTTAAATGAATAAATCTTCTTTGAATTTTATTTTTAGCATCAAAAATACTAAGGACTTATAATCATTACCAGTTCTGACAAGCAATAAAAATTATATTGCCATGTTCTAAAAAGAATCATTGGCATCTCATAAATAGTACTCTAGACTAGGAAGCCAAGAGCATTTCACTTCTTCACAATTCTATTTTTAACTCTGCATGATTTGGAATGTGCTGCTGGATAAGTCATTTATCTTTTCTAACATCAGGTTCTGTTTCTTTAAAACAAGGCTAATACAACTTGCTGCTATTTATATTTTGTCATGCATATGGCAATGTTGATAATTCTAACCACAGGTTAATTTTGCACTTGGGAATTGCCATTCAAAAAGAAAGAATTTCTGAGGTATAAAACTTTCAGTATGAATAAAGAAGGATATATTAATATTATTGTATGAAAAATAATAGAACAACAAATGGATGGGAAGCTGTATGGTACAGAAAAATGTCAAGAGTCTCAAGAAAGGGAGACTGACTTTCATTTAAATGCTGACTCTAAACTTTAGAAGTGTAGTAGTAACAAAAAAATTTAACTTTATGGAACCTTAGCTCTTTTTCTCTAAATGAGAATAACAAGCACTTAAAGTACCTAACATGGTGTGAAGTGTATGGTAGATGCTAAATAAATGTACAGTTCAATCCCCTTGATAAGGACTATCAAATGGCCATGGCACGAAGTATAAGATCAAAAGTCTAGTAAAAAGATAATCTGAAACAATTATCTCTGCATGGACTATGTGGGATAACTTCTGAAATGAGTTAAGATTTCCATTATTAGTTTTTAAAGTAGCTGATATATCCATAATAAAATCATATTTAAAAATGAATACTTTTGGGGCTCTTGGCTGGCTGAGTTGGTAGAGCATGTGACTCTTGCTTAGGGTTGTGAGTTCAAGCCCAGAGCCTAGAGATTGCTTTTAAAAAATAAATACTAATTACAAAACTGAATATTAAAATAAAATGAAAAATTATGAGGACTTTGAAGGTCTCATAAAAATTTGGGACCAAGTAAGCTATTCAGTATTTATCTATTTGCCTTTTAAATATTCTTTATAGTTTTTTTTTTTTAATTCCAAAAGTCAAATAAAAATCCTCCTTAATCCAAATACTGTCAACAGAAGTTGACAGCTTGGTGAGTATATGCCATTCTTTTGTGTACGTTCATATAAATAGCTACTATGATTTTTATTTTGTTGTGTACATCTGCTTTATATATGCCCTGAAATATATTTTGAAAATTCCTAATACCAACAGATAGAAATCTAACTAGAAAGACTAATTCATAATCCAAAACAAGAAAGACTATGGTATTAAAACTAAGTTTAGACACCAGTGCTAAACTGAGACCGCCCTGGGAAAAAAAAGAATGTATGGTCACATCAGATTGAAATTAGTATCAAAATAGTATCAAAAAGTAGTATCAAAGATGGCGGAGAAGTAGCAAACTGAGACGACATCAGGCAGCAGGAGATCAGCTAGATAGCCTATCAAACCATTCCGAACACCTACGAATCCAATAGGAGATCGAAGAGAAGAAAAACAACAATTCTAGAAACAGAAAATCGACCACTTCTAAAAGGTAGGACCAGCGGAGAAGTGAATCCAAAGCGACTGGAAGATAGACCCCAGGGGGAGGGGCCGGCTCCCGGCAAGCGGCAGAGCAGAAAATCAGGACTTTTAAAAGTCTGCTCCATGGAGGGACATCACTCCAGAGGCTAAACTGGGATGAAGACCTCACGGGGACATCGTGGACTTAGGTCCCACGGGGTCACAGAAGGATCAGGGGTGTCTGAGTGTCACAGAGCTCACAGGTGTTAGAGCGGGGAAGCCGGCTGCGGAGACAGAGCAGAGGTTTCCTAGAGCCGCGGTCTGAGACATGGACCGGTACTCTGTGGCACAGGCTGGTGCTCTGAGCGAGGGGTCCCCACAAGATCCAGGGAGACTCCGACCCAAGAGAGCTCAGGGATCTATGGGGTTCGGAGACTCCAGGTGGGACTCTGCCACAGACAGAGACACTTGGTCACAGGCTGGGTGAGCTCAGAGCGCTCCCAGAAACCAGTGAGACAGGACTGATTACGCACGATTTTCTCAGAGCGCAGTCTCAGAGCGCAAACAGCGGCTGGGGAGACAGGAGTGATTAAACACTTTTCTCTGAAGGCCCACTGAAGACTGGGGCCCCTAGCTCTCGGCTCCTCTGAACCGGAGATTGGGAGGCCACCATTGTCAACCCGTCCTCCGAACTCTACGGAAAGCGTTCAGGGAACAAAAGCTCCCGAAAGCGAACCTGAGAGGATTACTTAGCCTGGCCCCTGGTAAGGGCGGTGCAACTCCGCCTGGGGCAAAGACACCTGAGAATCACTACAACAGGCCCCTCCCCCAGAAGATCAAAGAAATCCAGCCAAGACCAAGTTCACTTAACAAGGAGAACAGCGGATTCTTATCTGGACAAAATGACAAGGCAGAAAAACTCACCACAAAAAAAAGAACAGGAGGCAGGACCAAAGGCTAGGGACCTAATCAATACAGACATTGGTAATATGTCAGATCTGGAATTCAGGATGACGATTCTCAAGGTTCTAGCCGGGCTCAAAAAAGGCATGGGAGATATTAGAGAAACCCTGTCAGGAGAAATAAAAGCCCTTTCGGGAGAAATAAAAGAACTAAAATCTAATCAAGTTGAAATAAAAAAAGCTATTAATGAGGTGCAATCAAAAATGGAGGCTCTTACTGCTAGGATAAATGAGGCAGAAGACAGAATTAGTGATATAGAAGACCAAATGACAGAGAATAAAGAAGCTGAGCAAAAGAGAGACAAACAACTACTGGACCACGAGGGGAGAATTCGAGAGATAAGTGATGCCATAAGACGAAACAACATTAGAATAATTGGGATTCCAGAAGAAGAAGAAAGAGAAACAGGAGCAGAAGGTATACTGGAGAGGATTATTGTAGAGAATTTCCCTAATATAGCAAGGGGAACAAGCATCAAAATCCAGGAGGTGCAGAGAACACCCCTCAAAATCAATAGGAATCGGTCCACACCCCACCATCTAATAATAAAATTTACAAGTCTTAGCGACAAAGAGAAAATCCTGAAAGCAGCACGGGACAAGAAGTCTGTAACATACAATGGTAGAAATATTAGATTGGCAGCAGGCTTATCCACGGAGACCTGGCAGACCAGAAAGAACTGGCATGATATATTCAGAGCACTAAATGAGAAAACCATGCAGCCAAGAATACTTTATCCAGCTAGGTTATCATTGAAAATAGAAGGAGAGATAAAAAGCTTCCAGGACAAACAAAAACTGAAAGAGTTTGTAAACACCAAACCAGCTCCACAGGAAATATTGAAAAGGGTCCTCTAAGCAAAGAGAGACCCTAAAAGTATTATCAGAAAGGAACAGAGACAATATACAGTAACAATCACCATACAGGCAATACAATGACACTAAATTCATATCTCTCAATAGTTACCCTGAATGTAAATGGGCTAAATGCCCCAATCAAAAGACACAGGGTTTCAGAATGGATAAGAAAACAAAACCCATCCATATGCTGCCTACAAGAAACTCATTTTAGACCTGAAGACACCTCCAGATTGAAAGTGAGGGGGTGGAAAACAATTTACCATGCTAATGGACATCAGAAGAAAGCTGGGGTGGCAATCCTTAGATCAGATCAATTAGACTTTAAGCCAAAGACTATAATAAGAGATGAGGAAAGACACGATATCATACTCAAAGGATCTGTCCAACAAGAAGATCTAACAATTTTAAATATCTATGCCCCTAACATGGGAGCAGCCAACTATATAAACCAATTAATAACAAAATCAAAGAAACACATTGACAAGAATACAATAAT
The DNA here is from genome assembly GCA_003697995.1 of Taxidea taxus jeffersonii. Classification (NCBI taxonomy): domain Eukaryota; kingdom Metazoa; phylum Chordata; class Mammalia; order Carnivora; family Mustelidae; genus Taxidea; species Taxidea taxus. The sequence goes on from RCUC01169482.1 coordinate 28,237, forward strand.
AGTTGGAGACTTTAACACACCCCCTCACTGAAATGGACAGATCATCCAAGCAAAAGATCAACAAGGAAATAAAGGTCTTAAATGACACACTGGACCAGATGGACATCACAGATATATTCAGAACATTCCATCCTAAAGCAACAGAATACACATTCTTCTCTAGTGCCCATGGAACATTCTCCAGAATAGATCACAACCTGGGTCATAAATCAGGTCTCAACAGGTATCAAAAGATTGGGATCATTCCCTGCATATTTTCAGACCACAATGCTCTGAAGCTAGAACTCAATCACAAGAGGAAATTTGGAAAGAGCACAAATACATGGAGACTCAACAACGTCCTTCTAAAAAATGAATGGGTCAACCAGGAAATTAAAGAAGAATTGAAAAAAAACATGGAAACAAATGATAATGAAAACACAACGGTCCAAAATCTGTGGGACACAACAAAGGCAGTCCTGAGAGGAAAATATATAGCGATACAAGCCTATCTCAAGAAACAGGAAAGGTCTGAAATACACAACCTAACCCTACACCTAAAGGATCTTGAGAAAGAACAACAAAGAAAGCCTAAACCCAGCAGGAGAAGAGAAATAATAAAGATCAAAGCAGAAATCAATGAAATAGAAACCAAAAAAACAATAGAACAAATCAATGAAACTAGGAGCTGGTTCTTTGAAAGAATTAATAAGATTGATAAACCCCTGGCCAGACTTATCCAAAAGAAAAGAGAAAGGACCCAAATAAATAAAATCATGAATGAAAGAGGAGAGATCACAACCAACACCAAAGAAATACAAACAATCATAAGAACATATTATGAGCAACTCTATGCCAACAAATTTGACAATCTGGAAGAAATGGATGCTTTCCTAGAGACATATAAACTGCCAAAACTGAACCAGGAAGAGATAGAAAACCTGAATAGGCCCATAACCAGTAAGGAGATTGAAACAGTCATCAACAATCTCCAAACAAACAAAAGCCCAAGGCCAGATAGCTTCCCAGGGGAATTCTACCAAACATTTAAAGAAGAATTAATTCCTACTCTCCTGAAACTGTTCCAAAAAATAGAAATGGAAGGAAAACTTCCAAACTCATTTTATGAGGCCAGCATCACCTTGATCCCCAAACCAGACAAGGATCCCATCAAAAAAGAGAATTACAGACCAATATCCTTGATGAACACAGATGCGAAAATTCTCACCGAAATACTAGCCAATAGGATCCAACAGTACATTAAAAGGATTATTCACCACTACCAAGTGGGATTTATTCTAGGGCAGCAGGGTTGGTTCAACATCCGCAAATCAATCAATGTGATACAGTACATGAACAAAAGAAAGAACAAGAACCATATGATACTCTCAATAGATGCTGAAAAAGCATTTGACAAAGTGCAACATCCCTTCCTAATCAAAACTCTTCAAAGTGTAGGGATAGAAGGCACATACCTCAATATTATCAAAGCCATCTATGAAAAACCCAAGGCAAGTATCATTCTCAATGGAGAAAAACTGAGAGCTTTTCTGTTAAGGTCAGGAACACGGCAGGGATGTCCGCTATCACCACTGCTATTTAACATAGTACTAGAAGTCCTGGCCTCAGCAATCAGACAACAAAAAGAAATTAAAGGCATCCAAATCGGCAAAGAAGAAGTCAAACTCTTGCTCTTTGCAGATGATATGATACTATATGTGGAAAACCCAAAAGGCTCCACTCCAAAACTGCTAGAGGTTGTACAGGAATTCAGTAAAGTGTCAGGATATAAAATCAATGCACAGAAATCAGTTGCATTTCTTTACACCAACAACAAGACAGAAGAAAGAGAAATTAAGGAGTCATTCCCATTTACAATTACACCCAAAACCATAAGATACCTGGGAATAAACCTAACCAAAGAGGCAAAGAATCTATACTCAGAGAACTATAAAGTACTCATGAAAGAAATTGAGGAAGACACAAAGAAATGGAAAAATGTTTCGTGCTCATGGATTGGAAGAATAAATATTGTGAAAATGTCTATGCGACCTAAAGCTATCTACACATTTAATGCAATGCCTATCAAAATCCCATCCAATTTTTTCAAAGAAATGGAACAAATAATCCTAAAATTTATATGGACCAGAAAAGACCTCGAATAGCCAAAGGAATATTGAAAAAGAAAGCCAAAGTTGGTGACATCACAATTCCAGACTTCAAGCTCTACTACAAAGCTGTCATCATCAAGACAGTATGGTACTGGCACAAAAACAGACACATAGATCAATGGAACAGAATAGAGAGCCCAGAAATAGACCCTCAACTCTATGGTCAACTAATCTTCGACAAAGCAGGAAAGAACATCCAATGGAAAAAAGACAGCCTCTTCAACAAATGGTGTTGAGAAAATTGGACAGCCACATGCAGAAAAATGAAATTGGACCATTTCCTTACACCACACACGAAAATAGACTCAAAATGGATGAAGGACCTCAACGTGAGAAAGGAATCCATCAAAATCCTTGAGGAGAACACAGGCAGCAACCTCTTCGACCTCAGCCGCAGCAACTTCTTCCTAGGAACAACGCCAAAGGCAAGGGAAGCAAGGGAAAAAATGAACTATTGGGACTTCATCAAGATCAAAAGCTTTGGCACAGCAAAGGAAACAGTCAACAAAACCAAAACACAACTGACAGAATGGGAGAAGATATTTGCAAACGACATATCAGATAAAGGGTAGTATCCAAATCTACAAAGAGCTTAGCAAACTTAACACCCAAAGAACAAACAATCCAATCAAGAAATGGGCAGAGGATATGAACAGACATTTCTGCAAAGAAGATATCCAGATGGCCAACAGACACATGAAAAGTGCTCCACATCACTGGGCATCAGGGAAATACAAATCAAAACCACAATGAGATACCACCTCACACCAGTCAGAATGGCTAAAATGAACAAGTCAGGAAATGACAGATGCTGGCGAGGATGTGGAGAAAGGGGAACCCTCCTACACTGTTGGTGGGAATGCAAGCTGGTGCAACCACTCTGGAAAACAGCATGGAGGTTCCTCAAAAAGTTGAAAATAGAGCTACCTTATGACCCAGCAATTGCACTACTGGGTATTTACCCTAAAGATACAAATGTAGTGATCCAAAGGGGCATGTGTACCCAAATGTTTATAGCAGCAATGTCCACAATAGCCAAGTTATGGAAAGAATCTAGATGTCCATCAACAGATAAAGGAGATAAAGAAGAGGTGGTATATATATACAATGGAATACTATGCAGCCATCAAAAGAATTGAAATTTTACCATTTGCGACGACATGGATGGAACTAGAGCGTATTATGCTTAGCAAAATAAGTCAACTGGAGAAAGACAACTATCACATGATCTCCCTGATATGAGGAAGTCGAGATGCAATGGGGGTGGGAGTTAAGGTGGTAGGAAAAGAAAAAATGAAACAAGATGGGATCCGGAGGGAGACAAACCAAAAGAGACTCTTAATGTCATAAAACAAACCTAGGGGGGTGGGAGGGAGAGGGGCTGGGAGAGGGTGGTGGGGTTACATTATATGTTTAAATAAAGCTTAAATTTAAAAAAAAGTAGTATCAAAATTAGTATCAAAAAATTGAAATTAGTATCACAAAATAGTATCAAAAAGTAGTATCAAAGTGTTTTATGACACAGTTATGCACAATTCAGTCACTACCTTATTAACTAATGTTTATTGAGGTTGCTTCTAGTTTTAGGCTGTTTCAAAAAACAAACAAAAAGATGTGATGTAATAAATATTCATTTTCTGGTAGCTTTTTTTTCCTATAGGAGTGAGTCCTAAAATTGCATTGCTGAGTCAGGAGGTTTATACTTTAAAAAATGCACATGAATAATGTCAGATCACATTCTAAAGAGAATTTCACACTCCCCGGAATGATTTCTCTACAGGGAAAACAGTCATTACAAGGAAAATCCATAGTTACATAGACTGATTTTTCAATCCTTTCTGAATCTGATTAATTTATATTTTCTTTTGGTAGCCTCACATCCTTTTGCTTATAATATATTTAAAAACTGTTAACTATTTTTGTAAATTTGGGATATTCATTGTTCCATAGGAATGTAAAATCATTTTATCTCATTTCCTAGCTATCTGTGTGGTTAGATATTCTCATGAAAATGTTGAAATTCTGAACAAATTGTAGTTAAATTACATGTACATTGTGGAAAAGATAATATTTCATGAATTTAAATTTTGTGATCAAATCACAAATGATATTTGTTTTGTATTATTTATTATTTTTATGAATTATATACATATGCCTTCTGTTATTAGGTTACTAATTTTATTTTATACTTTTTTGTCATTTCTACTTCTAATTAGAAATATTTGATTAGAAAAAGTTATTAAATTTTGAGTTTATACTCAATATTTAACATCTTAATATTAAAATATTAGCATTAAGTAAATTAAATTTATTTTTTAGCTGGTAATTAAATGAACACTCTTGTTTATATACGTAATCAAAAGAAAGAAAATCTGGTTCCTTTTCCTATATTTATTATTAATATTTCATGTTTTTATCTTATTGTATTATCTAAAATTTCCTAAACTGTCCTAGTCAGTGATATCCATGTCCTGATCTGGGCTTTATCTTCAATAGCTTCAGCATCCCATCACTTAAGAAACATTTTCATTGGTCTCTGGTAAATCATCTTTATCACACTTAAGTCTTTTTCCTGTATTTTCATTTTACTTGGAATTTTTCTAAGGCATTGCTACCAAATTCTGGAAAATATCTGTCTTCATTTCCATAACATTTTATATTTTAGATCTTCTTCCTTTTCAAAGATAATTTTCATTTTTTAAAAAGATTTTTATTTATTTATTTGAGAGAGAGAGAGAGCATGAGCAGGGAGGGGCAGAAGAAGAAGGAGAGGGACAAGCAGACTCCCTGCTAAGCAGGGATCCTGATGCGGGGCTCTATCCTAGGACCCTGAGATCATACCCTGAGCCACACATAACCAACTGAGCCACCCGGAGAGCCTGATAATTTTCATTCTTTATACACAAGCAGATTCATGCATTAACAAATTTACAATAATAAATCTGCTTTTTAAAAATGTTTGTCTTTTTTTAAAATTTTATTTATTTGATGGGGGGGTACAAGCAGGGGGAACAGCAGAGAGAGAGGGAGAAGCAGGCTCCCCACCAAGCAGGAAGCCCAACATGGGGTTCAATTCCAGGACCCTGGAATCATGACCTGAGCCATAGGTAGGTGCTTAATTGACTGACCCACCCAGGCCCCCCAAAAATGTTTGCCTTCTGGGGTGCCTGGGTGGCTCAGTGGTTAAGCCTGGGCCTTCGGCTCAGGTCATGATCCCAGGGTCCTGGGATCGAGCCCCACATCCCCATTCTCTGCTGAGCAGAGAGCCTGCTTCCTCCTCTCTCTCTGCCTGCCTCTCCAACTACTTGTGATCTCTCTCTATCAAATAAATAAATAAATCTTTTAAAAAAATGTTTGTCTTCTAAGAGTAAAATTATTGTGTCTCTGAATTAATTCAATTTTCAGTGTTTTGATTATTATATTATTTAGTGACTTTCTTCCCATTTTTTACTTATCAAGTTTTGCACAATCTGGAAAGCTAATGGTTAACAATTTCCTTCTTATCTTAAGCTCCTATCCTCACAGGTTCAAGTTTTACCCCTAGACTCAGGCTGGTGGAGTAGCCATTATCTGAGATATTTAAGATTTCATTGCAGAAGGGAAAATTAACATATTGGAATATACTATGATGCTTGCAATTTCTGCCAACACAAGACATATATCCTTGCATTTACATTTCACTGGCCAAAGTAATTTACGTGGTCATGCTTGAGTTCATTAGAGGAAGGCTATAAGCACACATACAGGTGACAGAAATACTATCTATTGATTGTATAAACCCATTTGAATATAGACATTACATATATATGTATGTATATGTTTTTCCTTTATTGTATGGTATCTATGGAAGGCAGAATAATGTTCTGCTTCAAAGATGCCTACTTCCTAAACCCCAGGACCAGTGAATATATTATGTTACATAACAAGGGGGCAAAGGAGAATTAAGGTAGCAGTTGCCTTTCAACTGACCCCAAAATAGAGAGATTACCCTGGGCTATCCAGGTGTGCCTATTATAATCACAAGAGTCCTTCAAGTATGGAAGAAGGGAGAGTATCAGAGTCAGAGAAAGATCTGAAGATATGATACGATATGACACGGCTGGATTTAAAGCTAGAGGAAGAGGTTACAAGACAAGAAATGCAAGAGGCCTCTATTCTGGAAAAGGCAAGAAAACAGTTTTTCTCCTGGTGCTTCCAGAAGGCATGAAGTCCTGCTCACACCTTCATTTTAGCCTAGTGATACCCATTTCAGAATTCTGACATCCAGAACTGTAAGATAATTAATTTATTTTGTGAAGCCACTAAATTTGTGGTAATTTGTTCCAGAAGCAATAGGATTTTGGTACTTGCAATGCGATGTTGCTGCATAAAACACTAAGAAATGAAAAGAGAGAAGAGGAACTAGTAAAGATTTTGAAAGAAAAACCTTTACAATCAACTTTTCATCTCATCTAGAATTTACTTTTGTATTTGCAAAAAGATAGTGATAGTGTTTATTTCTTCCAGATTAAGTCAGCTATTCTAGCAACTTCATGTTTCTTTCTTTCTCTATTCTATCTTCAACTTCTTCTTATGTTTTGTTTAACTTTTTCTTCTCATTTCCCTGAGCTAACCAAAGAATCTGATTTGTCAGATCAGACATAAATATTTATTTACTAAGAATTCAAGGATACAAGCTAGTAGCAAGTAAAAGATATCTGGGATATTAATGATGGTTTCCCAGGTCATTACATCTTCACTAGACATGCATTTTCTAGCTGGGAATACCAGGTCTCCATAGAAGACACATCTGTTACCCCATAGTGAGAAACATCAGGTTATGAAGCATTTCTAGTTTATACCCAGATAGGTGATTTTGCTTGATACTTCCTATGAAATTGCACATCACATATCCTAGGTTTATTTACCATAAACAATCCTAGTCACAGGTTTTCTTCTAAGAGCATTCCATTGATAAGGACTCTTTTCCCATCATACAGAAATAGTTTGCTTAAGACATCCAAAGAGATTATTTTGGGTCACTTATTTTCTGTCTTTCCCTAAATTCATTGCCCCAATAAAGAGAAATAGATTACAGGGCAGCTGTTTTAACTCCTTCCTTCTCACATCCCCAGGAAACTCCAAGGTATCTTTAGTTTTTCCAGAAGTGTCACTCTTTTGGTACAATATAGTCATAGCTAGAAAAACATAATAGCATTTTGGGTATAGAAATAGAAATTCCCAGTCAAATTAGTTTGCTATGTGAATTTGGTTGTAATTATCTCTAATATGAACAAAGTATATCCTCACAATCCTACTTCAGAATTTAAGAATGGCATTTTTACACATCATCTGTTTAAGGGTGACATTATCCTTGAATCATAATACTACCATTTCCCTGCACTTGACACTTATGTAAACCCATTCAAGAAATATGTATAGGTTCTCAGCCATTCAAGGCACATAAATTAAATAAATAAATACCAAAGCTTAGGATTATGTAACCAAGCCAAGACAGTTTGTTTCTAAGATATGCTATCACACAAATTAAACATACAACATCAAGTTAAATTTTTTCATCTTTCTAAGGTTACAATTTCTTCTCTATTAAATGAGAAGCCTGGGTAAAAGCATGGGCTTTGGACAGAATTGGATCTGAATTACGGGTCCACCACTTACAAACTCCTATGGAATTGTGCAAGTGACTTAAGTTATATAAGCCTTAGTTTCCTCTTCTGTAAAATGAGTTTAATAGACTTAACTAAAAGGATTTCCATCAGGATTGAATCAAATAATGCAAATAAAATAATTTGCTTCAGTAAACAATCACTAAATGTTAGCTATTATAATTATAAACATGCAGATTTCTATTAAATTGCTCAAGTCTAAAATCCTATGACTATACATGTCTAAATGTGTGCCAGCCACTTTTCTAAGTTCTTTCACCTATGTCAGGATATTTATTTTGTTTTGTTTTGTTTAATATTTTATTTATTTGTTTGACAAAGAGATAGAGCACAAGCATGGGGAGCAGCAGGCAAAGGGAGAAGCAGGGTCCCCACTGAGCAGGGAACCTGACATGTGGCTCAATCCCAGGACCCTGGAATATTGACCTGAGCCGAAGGCAGATGCTTAACAGACTGAGTCACCCAGGCACCTTGTCAGGATATTTTTGGAAAATAATTATTTTTATATCAAGTTTTACTGTTAAAATGTTAGGATCCAAGAGTTAGAGGAACTTCTTACAGCCCCAATTCACAGTAATTGATAGAACATGAATTAGAGTGCTGAATTTTTTAAGTGAAACATAATCTTACCATATCATACTGTCTTCATCAAAGGAAAAAGTTAGTGCTCGCTTTGGAAGCACATATACTAAAAAAAAGGAAAAAGTTAATAAGCTTCACAGAAAAGGAGATTTTATATAGGTCATAGAGAAAGATATGATTTTGATAGGAAGTTAGGACATAAGAAGGCCTGGGGCACTGGGGGTGGTGCAGCTAAAGTGATGGACTCTTGATTTCAGCTCAGGGTGTGATCTGAGGGTGAGCCCAATGAGGAACTCTGCCTAGGACTTTCTCTCCATCTTCCTCTGCCCCTCCTGCCATGTGCTTTTTCTCTCTCTCAAATAAATAATGAAAATAAATAAACCTTCTTTTTTAAAAGGACATAAAAAGGCCTTTTAGCATTGAGCAAAGGTTTATAGTGATGAATGAGGATATCTCCCATAGGGGAAGAGGCCTTAAGGGCTTAACCTAGTTGGATCAAATGATACCCATTGAAATGGAGGAAATACATACTGTGGATCAAATGAGATAAAAACAAATTGTACCATTCTCAACAGGAAAGACTAGACTATTAGAAACAAAGGGGTTCTAAGTTTGAAAGCTCTTAGATTAAAAAGTTAAGTACTTTCTTAAATGCAAATCTTAGAGTTTATAATATACTAATTTGAAATACAGCTCTACAGCATACAGAGTTTCCCAAGCTTACTGAAGACCGTTTCTGTAGAAATCCTTCTTAAAATTCTTTAAAGCCTTTTTCTTACAACTAGAATATTATCATGGCCTGGTGAATTCAACATCTTCTACCTCTGTCTACTGTTCCAGACCTCTCTCTTTATTCCCCTGCTCATGACTGCTTCAGCCTCCTTTTTTATATTCATTGCACAACCATTCCCTTCTAAGAATTTTTGTGCTTGTTCTTTCTTCAGCTTAGAATGCCCATCTCCAGATCTTCACCTTTAGACCCTTTTCAACATATAGGTCTTACCTCAAATGTCAACTTCTCAGAAAGGAAGAGAACCTCACAATTAAAGAAGCATTCTCTGATCTATCATCTGTTATTTTCTCACTCATCTGAAATAATTGGGTTCCCCATTTCTGTATTTAATTGTGTATTATCTATCTCTTCTCTCATCAGAATATGAACCAATGGGATTAGGGTTTTTTTTCAGATGTCATTCCAGTAGCACCTGGAAAAGTACTTGGGTAATGTAAATGCTCAAAATTATTTGTTACTGACTGAATGATGGATGCATGGATGGGTGAATTTGGACTTCCTTTACTCAACCCTCATTTTCAAATACAAAAGTTGGCAAAAAAAAAAAAAAAGTCTTCTTCATTTGCCCTTGAATTACCCACCCTGACCAGGTGACAAGGACTTCCTCTGCCTGCAAAGTTACATGCACTCACCTTTTGAGTTGGATTCTGATTATACTCTGTAAAAGTATATAGGCAGCATCTCAGGCACCAAAGACTTTGGCAAACAACCAAAGTCTATTTTATTGGTCTTGTTCTGTTTTGATTTTCCAAGCACCGTGGCAAGATAATTACCCATTTTTCCATGTAAATTTTAATCCCTTTTCATGATACCGTGTTGCCCAGATAATCTCAGGAGTCCTAACTCCTATTCTCCAATTTATTTTATTTTTTAAAAAGATTTTATTTATTTATTTGTCAGAGAGAGAGCTTGAGAGCATAAGCAGAGAGCCTGGCAGGCAGAAGGAAAAGCAGGCTTCCCGCTGAGCAGGGAGCCCCATGAGGGCTCAATCCCAGAACCCTGGGGTCATGAAGTAAGCCAAAGGCAGCCGCTTAACCAACTGAGCCACCCAGTTGTGCCTCCTATTCTCCAATTACCTTTCCTGATTCCAATGTATAACTTCCACGATTTACTGACTGAGTACAGACCTTCACCCCAATCACTTTCTGAACTAATCTGCTTTCAAGTTCCAGATAAAAGTCCCCATTCCCATAGCACCTTCGTTCTAATCCCTATAGAGGTAATTTGTATGAATATTTGTTAATTTATCTTTAGACACTCTGTTATTTTTTAGGATCTTTCTCATTTTTCCAACTCCAATAAAATACCAACACCAGTCTTTTAAAGACTGAATAAGCCTATTGGAAAGATATAACACAATAGCCTAGCACAACACACAACACAGAAAAGTCTCTACAGCCAATATGTATATAATTAATTAGTAAACTATTAAATATTTACACAGAAAGTGGAATTCCTCCTCCAAAAGATCTATGCATCTCTTACAGATAAAGATCCAAATAGACACAAGGCCTGAAAATAGACACAGGATGGTGAATGCATTTCCTATAAGCAGATCACGGCAGTATTAAGGAGGAAATCCAGTATTGCTGTAGAACAGAACTTGGAATTGTTAAATCAGAATTAACTACTAATAAATGGTAACTAAGCAATTTTGTGGGATTTTATATGAGAAAAGGCATTTAAAAATAAAGGATAAAAAATAAAGGATAAGAATTTTGTCTTACATGACATAATGTATTTCATTATTTTTTTGAGATTTTGGTATCATTTCTAAGCCAAGATTTCAATCTAATAGCCTTAATTCAGATCCTATCATATAATATCCTAAGGGGAAAATCTGTATAATACTTACACTGAATATAAAGACTTATAATGAATTCTATGCCTTTGGAAAAGATGGCCATTGCAAACTCTCACAGTAGATTTACTGATAACCTTGTCTGCAAATATTTCTGGGTCATTTTCTATTAAATATTGGTGCATGTTTATCTGACATAGCCTAATGAGGCTAATTTTGATTAACGATTCATCTAACTTTTTGTTTTCTCTTCAAAATGTACTAAATTCTACTTCTCTCTGTGTTAACTGGCACCACATAGTATATTCTATAGCTTGGTTACATTCTGGAAATATATAACTATATCACAGGATATTTTTTATTTTTTAAGATTTTATTTATTTGCTTGAGAGAGAAAGAAAATGGGAGGTGGGAAGCAGCAGAATGAGAGACACAGAGAGAGAGGGCGGTGGGGGGGGAGCAGACTCCTCACTGAGCAGGAAGCCCCATGGGGAGCTCAATCCCAGGACTCAGAGATCATGACCCAAGCTGAACACAGACCCTTAACCAAATGAGCCACCCAGGTGCCCCTATAAGATATTTTTAAAAGAATTTATTGGGAAATTTAAAATACATTAATTTTTTAAAAGAGTTGAATTTTTTTGCCATCTCTTGTCTATATGATATTATGAACTTTCCAAAAATAATTTTAAAACTTTTTCTAAAAATTAACATACACTTTATGTACATATATATTCTTATTCCTAAATGTGTCTTGAAACTTTTGAGTAGAAGATTTCTAAATATTAGGAGTAAAAGAATAATCATAAAAAGCATATTAATTTAATGTTCTAATTTGGAAATTTTTACTTTTCTAAGAACTCCTCAGAAAATTTTGGTTTTTTGACAGTTGTATGACTCAAGGTAGCACTTGCTAGTTACTATAACAAACAACAAAATCGTGGTTGCTTAATTCAATAAATGTTTATTTGACACTTGTACAAAGTCTAATACAGATGTTCCTGGCTGAGCTATTCTTCTGGGAAGTTCCATCCAAGAAGAGGATCCCAGGGTCTATGTTCCCACCATCATGTGATTCTGCTATCTTGGAACACTTCACTTCCAGACAATGAGTGAGATCATGGAAAGCCCTACACCATCTCCTGCATGAAGAGACATTTGGTGGTGTAGCAATGCCAATGACTCTGTAGGTAATCGAGGTGAATTTTGGGATTCAGGATTAGGACTCTAGTCTGCAGATATAAACCACATTCTCCAGTTTATATCAACAATACAGGTGCTATTTTGACCTCCCTTCTACTCTGTCCTTTTGTCCTGTTCTTATTTGCCTTAGAATTCAGGCAAATAAAAGGAATGTTACCTATTAGGCTCCAAATTCCAATACATGGCATTGAAGACTGAGGAAAATGGAACTCGATCAATCAAAATAAGATAACATTATTATTTCATGATCTTTTGTAATATTTCATAATATAATTTCCTCAAGTAAGAACTACTTTTATTTTATTTTGTAAAATATTTTATTTATTTATTTGTCAGAGAAAAAGAGAGAGCACAAGCAGGGGGAGTGGCAAAGAGTGAAACTGCCTCCCTGCTGAGCAAGAAGTCAGAAGAGGGACTGGATCCCAGGACCCTGGGAATATGATCTGAGCTGAAGGCAGATTCTTCACTGACTGATCCATCCAGGCATCCCTAAAAACTACTTTTAAAGGTTTGCAAGATGTTCAAAATATTTGGCTGGTTTTATCATTAATAAAATAGTTTTTCGATATACTTATAAAATATCTAATGGAATAAAATAATTTACTGAGGAAGTTATATGAAATATAACTTTTTCACTCAAAACTATGTTCATAAAAGCCCAAATTAAAACAAAAATTTTACTCAAATTAATTAGCATTTTTTTCTTTCAACATTATTAGTAATGAGTGAAAAAAGATTCATAAGAGGAAAAATACTTTTAAGTGTCATACCTTGTTTTTGACTTGGAGACATATTTTCATATCAAAATTTTATCATAAACCAAACCAAAAAACAAAGGAAAGGGAAGCATATTTACTCTGGCAAATCATTCAAGAGTTTAGGCTCTTCTGATTAACATTGTTACCAAGGAGATACCTGGTTATAACCTGTCTTAGCAAGAAGGAGAAATACTGATGTACTGGGAAGTAGATCTTCTGGATAAGAATGTTCATTACTTCTAAAATGTTTAAAAGACCTATCTATAGTAAAAAATCTAGTTTCCTAAGCTTTTGATTAAGAGAATCATTATTAGGGATAAAAATCTTTGGACATTCTTTCTGTTTAAAAACAAATAGAAGCTTTCAGATATTTTGTAGCAATGTCACCTTGCAATTGAAATTTTCCTTTTGATAAAGATAATTTAAATACATAGCTATCTCTTTTATTTTTTTCAAACATGGATGGTTGAATTGAGATATAATTAAAAACAGTGGTAATTCATTTTTTAATATTAAAGGCAATTCTTTATCATTACAAAAGTAATACACTTGTTTTAATGATAGGATAAGAATTTCAGATACCAGTAAAATTAAAATAGTTGGTATTCATAATTTTAGTCTAAATGACTTGAGGTATAAGCTCTGAATCTGGACAAAAATATATTACCTTCACAAAAATAATAATCTGATAAACTATATTCTCAATGGAATTATATAAAAAAGAGTATATTTATATTTGCTTAAGCTTAATAATAATTCTACTCTCATTTTTATTTAGATGTTCAAGGTAATGACTGAAAAGCATGAACACAGATTGCAAAAGTTATTTGCAATTTTTGAAAAGTTAACAACCTAAATGAACGAAGAAATCACTCTTCAAGTATTTTTAAATACTTCAAAACTAATTATTGCACAGCTTCCTTTAAGATTATATAGATAATTGTATATACAATTCTCCAGATAAATTATTTAACTTTTATGCAATCTCATATATATCCCAATTCTGTTCTACCAATTCCCAGGTATATAGTGAATTCATTGTTCCTTTTAAGTATTTACTAAATATTATTGATAAACTGGATCATTTAAGTGATACTGGCTTTTTAATATGATTTATATGGGAACAATTAGAGTGTGACTTGTATACCTAAGACATGAACTTTAATTTAGCTATACAGCAATACATTTTATGATCCTAAAAATAAATAGTATATTTAACAGTTCTGATAAATTAGAAAGTGTAGGCAATGTAATCCACTATGGGTGAGAATTCTGTTGGAGCATATTGGTTTTATTAGCTTTTGTTATTTTTTAATGGGCCACCTCAAATATAAACAATTATTCCTAACACCAATTAAATACACCAGCTAATAACAATATTATCTTGATTGCAAGATGACATATACTTGACATTTTTTAGGCACATTTTACTTTCTCTTAAGTCCTTCCCTGTGCCATTTTACAGAGATGGATTCATATTTCAGACAATAAAGAGTAGAACAGATGGAAACAAAATGAAGTACCATGAAAATGCAGAAATAAAGAACATTGTTCATGTGTGAAGATGATTCTTTCAGTAAAATTAACCATTACATTTCTCATTTAAATTAGTTATTTTTTTGGAATAACATGTAAAACAATTAGAATGTAGAAATAAAAAGACTCTGAAATTAGGGGCAGGTGGGTGGCTCATTCAGTTGAGTGATGCACTCCTGAATTTGGCTCAGGTCACTATCACAGGGTCTTGAGATTGAGCCCTGTGCTGTACTCTGAGATCAGAGGAGAGTGTGATTCTCTCTCTCTCCCTCAACCCCTCCCCCACCCAACTTGAGCATACTCTCTCTCTTTCAAATAAGTAAATAAAACCTTAAGAAAAAAAAAAAAAGACTCTGAAATTAAATGCAGTTGACCCTTGAATAGCAGAAGGTTGGGGCACCAACCCCTAAGAAGTTAAAAATCCATGTGTAACTTTTGACTTCCCCAAACTAAACTACTAATAGCCAGAAGTCAATTAACACTGATTTTGTATGTCATATATGTTTTAGACTGTATTCTTACAATACAGTAAGCTATGGGAAAGAAAACATTATCAAGAAAATCATAAGAATGAGAAAATATATTTTCAGTACTGTAATGTATTTATTGAAAAAATCCACATATAAGTGGACCCATGCAGTTCAAACCCATGTTGTTCAAGGGTCAACTGTAAAATATTTTATTTTCTTATAAGCTGTGGCAAAACAAGCAAAATGTAATCCTTAAAAACATTTCTGTTTAAAATGTTTAATTAGGCATACAACACATCAGTAGATTTAAAACATCAGTCTCAAATGAACAAAGCGTAGAAAGAAATTTTAAGTATGGACAGCACACATATAAAACACAACTAAAGCTTATAC
This sequence comes from Taxidea taxus jeffersonii, assembly GCA_003697995.1. NCBI lineage: Eukaryota > Metazoa > Chordata > Mammalia > Carnivora > Mustelidae > Taxidea > Taxidea taxus. Next base: position 43,589 of record RCUC01169482.1, read on the forward strand.
TAAGCCATCTATTTTAATTTTAGGTTGCCAGACAGCAAAGAAGATTCTAATACATGCTTTAAGGAAGTACTTTCATGTGTGAAGTGTTGATTTACATAAAACAGTCCACAATGTATTTGCCTTGCACCAGTTAATGTAATCAGTACACAAAAAGAAAAACCTAGCCAATATCAAGTGAGAGTATTGTAATTTTAATCGGTAGTTGGTATTTATTTTTAAATGATATTTACCTTTAGGATGGCTTTGTATTTGAATGTCGCAGAAAAAAAGAAAATTAGTCAATGCTATTTTAAATTTATAACTTTTAAAAAATGGATATATGAGTTGTGAAATCATGGATAAAAATGGATATATGAGTTAAGCAAAATCACAAACAGGTAGAGAGTACATATTCTTTAAAAAACATTAAAAAATGAAACAAGATGGGATCAGGAGGGAGACAAACCAAAAGAGTCTCTTAATGTCATAAAACAAACTGAGGGGGGTGGGGGGAAAGGGGGTTGGGGAGAGGGGGTGGGGGTTACATTATATGTTTAAATAAAAAAGCTTAAAAAAAAACATTTAAAAAGCTTGAAATTCAAGATAAGGGGATTCAGCCAATCATACATGGATAATAATGGGAATGTTTCTTTTTTTTTTTTTTAAGATCTTATTTATTTATTTGAGAGAGTGAGTGAAAGAGAAAGAGAGAACACAGGAGCAGGGGCAGAGGGAAAGGGAGAGGGATAAGCAAACTCCCCTGCTGAGCAGGAGGCCCAACATAGGGCTCAATCCCAGGACCCTGGGATCATGACCTGAGCCAAAGGAAAATGCTTAACCAACTGAGCCACCCAGGCACTCAGGGAATGTTTCTAATTGAGTTTATTTGAAGCAAATTTCTCACCCATGTTCAATTCTATGAGTTTTTCCTCTTTTATTCTTGATCTAATGTTTGCTATTCTTAGTTTCATTATATAAAAAACTATATTTTTCTTTAATATGCTGTTATGTCATCATTTATTAAACCCTATTCATTTATCCTTCACACTCACTGGCATTTCTCATTTGAGTATAACTTTTGGAGGACCAAACATGGGTGGCTGCAAGATTATTCTTTAATACTACTAGAATGCTAGAATTTCAGGTAAAGGTTTAAATGCTACAAGCCATGATTCTTCATAAACACTTGATCTAGATTTTACCTTGGAAGATAGCACACTCTTGACCTGAACCAGAAACACAGAAGCAGTAATTGTAGATATGAAAAACCAAAAGATACTCCATGAAAGGAAGGAATGATGCTATTAATGGTAACTCAGGAATTAGAGATTTTATTAATTTCAAATCAAATGGTTTTGAAATAGTGTTCATACATTCTAAAAGTAGCACAATTAAATCAGAATATGAAGTGCTAAAAAGGACTATCTATAGATACATTGTTTTTACAAATAACACATATATATATACAGCTATACTTAGTTATCTTTTTATGAAATATATCCACACTTGTCAAAAGCTCATCAAATAAAAATGGTATAAAAGACATGTATGTATTTACCAAATAGGTCCTTATCTTCAATGATTGCCATCTCAACCTCTTTTCCAGTAACTACTGTGCATGTGAAAGGAACTTGAAGAAGAACACTAATCTCACCAAAGGACTCCTTCTCCTTAAGTCTACCCATACAAACAAGTTTTTGAATTTTTTTCTGTAAGAGATATAGGTAATTGATGTTAAATGAAACTACTTTCATTCAATGGCTAAATACCATTATTATCAGAAATTCACTGTTCAGAAATCATTTTGGCATATGGTATATAAAATAAATTGCAATTTCATTCCAGTCAGAGAAAAGTTATGTACACATGTATTTAAATTACATTAGAACAATAGTAAATTGATAGACAATTTCAGCATATCTAAAGTAATTCAAAGTACTAGTACTGTCATTTAGTGATCTGCAAATTAAATTTTTAATCCACTAAGGTGTTTAGGAAACATTGAGTTCATTCCATTTTTCAAGGTCCTAGGATAGCATTTTGTAAAAAGAGCTTAGTTTTGGTGTTTTCTGAGCTACCATTTATTACCTAAGCCCCAGTGACAAGGCACATTTGTTGTACTAACACAGAATAAGAAAATAAGCACAGAGGTCTAGGACCAGAATTGATGGAATTAATGGGCACAGATGGAACTCCATCAAGACTTTCTTGTTTAAATAAAAAAGAAACATGGAAAGTGAGTTTGACCAGGGAACTAGCAATTTAGGTCCAAATTAGAAACAGTTGAAAAGGGCCTACCAGGTTTCAGTATGCATGATTCTGGAGAAAAAGTTGAAACTCCAAATTATCTTTTCATGGAGATCTCAACAGCTTTGAAACAGGGATGAGTTGATGAGCAGTAAGATTAAAAAAAAAAAAAAAGTGTAGTTCTCGAAGTAGGTTGATGACATTAACTCGGAAGAGATTAAAGCCTTTACTAAGCATCCTAGGGTCAAAAGCCAATATCTAACTTGAAGAATTGCCACCCTGGCAAATCTTCACACTGAGTATAATTTGTGTGGCAGAATTCAACTAAGTTTACATATTAAATTGAATGCCATTAAAGACTGCCTGACCAATGAAAAAAAGGATTAGCTCTAACTTTTCTATCACTGCATTAGTGTTTTACCTGTTCTAGAACTTCATAAAACTGAAATCAAATAGACTGCACTCTTTTGGGTTTGATGTTTTGGCCGAGCATAATGCTTTGAGATTCATCCATATTCTTGTATGCATTAGTTCTCTTTATTAAGTATGTCATTCCATTGTATGAATATATCACAATGCTTCTATCCATCTAACTGTCAATGGACATTTGGATTACTTACAGTTTTTGACTTATGAAGATTCACGTAGATGTATATTTCTATTTCTTTTGAGTAAATATCTAAAGTAGAATTTCTGGGTCATATGTTAAGTGTATTTTAACCAATCCAATATTCTTAAAGTAGTACCTTGTTGTGGTTTTAATTTATATTTCTCCAAGGAATAAAGATATTAAGCATCTCTAAATGTGCTTTTTGGTTATTCCTATGTCTTACAACTCAGTATACAATGCATTTTACATTCCTGTATCTTACAACTCAGTAAAAAGAAAAGAAATAACAAAAAATAATAAAAAATGTTGAACAGAAATTTCACAAAAGGAGACAAAAAAATAAAAGTTCAATAATTAGGCTAGATTCAATTATGATTAAAGAGAATACATAAGTTTAAAACTTACCACTCTTTTTGGCTGTAGTTTCATAAGTCCTACAATATTTCTATAAATGTCACAATATCCAGAATTAATATAAGCCACAAAAGAAATTATCTTTCCACTTTCCACTATCACTGAAAATAAAAGAGATAATTCATTATTTTATACATTCTTCTCTACAAAAATTATTTTAGATATCACAATAAAAGATGACATATTTAATTCAGGAACTAGTAATGGCAAGTTTTTTTTTTTGTTTTGTTTTCTTTTGTTTTTTTAAAGATTTTATTTATTTATTTGACAGACGGAGATCACAAGTAGGCAGAGAGGCAGGCAGAGAGAGAGAAGGAAGCAGGCTCCCTGCTGAGCAGAGAGCTGGATGTGGGGCTCCATCCCAGGACCCTGAGATCATGACCTGAGCCAAAGGCAGAGGCTTTAACCCACTGAGCCACCCAGGTGCCCCAATGGCAAGTTTTTTAATGGCTAGCAGTTCATATATAGTACTCAACAAATGATAAAAAATTTACATCTGTTATTTATATCTGTAACCTAATAAATAGGTAAATATTGATAAGACTTTTTGGCAGTAAAGGCAATGGCATGCTAATAAGCTGTCAGGTGGAAGAGATGAAAGTGTGGAGCAAGCCCCAATTTGTAGCATTTGCTGATTTTTTATGATATAAATATTCATACTCTGGCTAATTTCAAATTGCTAGTGGCTTTAAAACCAGCTCATAAAATCCCTGAATATTTAGTTTTTGACTTTACGGGGGCTGTGCCCTGAGCTAGGCCTGGCGCTCTACTAAATATGGCAGTGGTTAAAAACAAGGACTTGATACAGTTTTTTTTTCATAAAACAAAAAACAAATAACAAAAACAAACAAACAAACAAACAAAAAACAAGGACTTTGAGGCCATACTGGCCTGGTTTAAAACTCTGCTCTGCCACTTCATAAGTGACCTTAGATAGATAATAGAACTTTTCTGAGCTTCAAGTTTTTCATCTTTAAAATGGCAAAATTGGGGGTCCTTGTTCTATACTTGACACATGGTAATTAAATGTATATAATTTATCATGAGGTTTGGCACATAATATTACATAAAAACCATATTATTATTATCATTATTATTTTCTCAGATTTATGAAACCACCCTAAGGCCAAGATATATTTGAAGGTGAACTGGATAATACCTTTACAACTATCAGTGGATTAAAAAGCAATGTAAATAAAAAACATCTGATCTAGGGCGCCTGGGTGGCTCAGTTGGTTAAGCAGCTGCCTTCAGCTCAGGTCATGATCCCGGAGTCCTGGGATCGAGTCCCACATCGGGCTCCCAGCTCCACGGGGAGTCTGCTTCTTCCTCTGACCTTCTAGCCTCTCATGCTCTCTCTCACTGTCTCTCTCTCAAATAAATAAATTAATTAATCTTTAAAAAAAACCCATCTGATCTATATAACATTAAATTATCAACATAATATAATTTAAATAATAAAATCATTTGGATTTACATAAATTGAAATTACTATTTCAAATTGAATTTCAGTTTCATTTGTTCTAAAACATATCAATATTTTTTTCTAATAGCCCCAAACACGGGTGCCTGGGTGGCTCAGTGGGTTAAGCCTTTTCCTTCAGCTTAGGTCATGATCTCAGGGTCCTGGGATCAAGCCCCACATTGGGCTCTCTGCTTGGCAGGGAGCCTGATTCCCCCTCTCTCTCTGCCTGCCTCTCTGCCTACTTGTGATCTCTCTCTGTCAAATAAATAAATAAAAATCTTTAATAAAAAAATAAAAATATATAAACCCCAAATACAAAGTGATAATATAAATATAAAGATGTATATGTATCTTTCCTGTGATTTTATAAAGGAAACAATTAAATATTTTCAATTACTCAAAAGCATTTATTTCATAGTGTAGAAGGGTATATATTAACACGAGAAAAATATTGATGTTATTGAAAAATAAGCTAGATAATAGCATAGTTCTTTAAAAATTATGGTTAAAAAAGAACAAGGTAGCAATTGGTAAATATAATTTATCATAAGCAAAAAATGAATGCCAACATACAATGGAAAACACTTTAAGATAAATCAAGTGACATTTCAATTATTTTGCTGACATGTTTATGAGAATATTCTATCTCCCCATCCTCGTATAATATTCAGAGCTCAAAGTTTATAATTAAAAAATTAAAAGGTTATTCTGCTATCACCAATCAATTATTTTGCTTAAATGAAAATTTATGGTAATGCTTCTACTGTCTTATATTTGTTACAGCCAAACATTGACACTATACATTTATCTTAAGATATCAAAGTAAAGTATGTCTGTAAAATTATGTGTAAATTGTGTAGACAAGAAAAAATTTTCCCATAGATTGTACTCTGAAAAGCAAAGAGTATCTTTCTACCAAAAGGTTACGATAGTAGAGAAAATGTTATATGATAATAGACACTATCATATAACTGTTTTCCTTCTTTTAGTCAATCAATAGAACATAAAGGGAGGCATAGAGCCTCTTGGTAATTGTAAGAAAAGGATGCCCTTAGTAGACATTAATGAAGACAATTATTTCAAACGTTCAGTGCTGCACTACTATAAATCTTTTCTTGAAAATCAAGTCCTATATAGATCATAGAGAAGCATACATAATATCAAAGAGGATAAAGACCAAAGAAATTTTTCTTCGTATTGAAGGCAAGGCAACAATGAAAAGGCCGAACCACTCATGAGGCAGTCTCATTCCATAGAAGGCCATAGAAGGGATATTTGCTATCTGAGTAATTGTTTATGGTCTTTATAATAATCTTAGCAAATGTTTATCTTAGTGAAGAAAATATAGAAAAACCATTTTCATCTAGGTAAGTAGTTTGAATTTAATAACATTACAAAAATATGTATCATCACTTAAGTAAGAAATTTTAAGTATTACTATTTTGACTAGAAAAAGAATCATATGAATAACCTGTAAAGATTTAACACACACACACCCCCCCATTATGTTTCCTAGTTTTACCTGTTTGGCCTCTGATCCTGCTTCCTGTTACAAAGAACTTAAGTCAGTGATGTCAAGATTAATATTGTCATCTTATACACATTCCTCTTAGGATACATAGAAAATGACAACAAAGATCCAAAGGATTATAACACAATATTATATGAAAATATTTAGTCATGAACTATATAGATTAAATGTTATTATTATTTAAAGGTCATATCCAGGGTGCCTGGGTGGCTCAGTGGGTTAAAGCCTCTGCCTTCAGCTCGGGTCATGATCCCAGGGTGGTGGGATCGAGCCCCACATCGGACTCTCTGCTCAGCAGGGAGCCTGCTTCCTCCTCTCTCTGCCTGCCTCTCTGCCTACTTGTGATCTCTCTCTGTCAAATAAATAAATAAAATCTTAAAAAAAATAAAAAAATAAAGGTCATATCCATTGATATTAAGGAATTAACGTTGACTTGTATTTAAAAATTAGGTTTTGCCAGAACCCTGTCTGGAGAGAATGGAGGACATACGTTTATGATTGCTTAAGACTGATATTCTTCCACCTGACATGAGATTCAGTCATATGAGTGAATACAGTAATCCATAAGAAAATGTAGATTAACAAGTTTGGAATTTTACTAGGATTCCAGAGGCACAGAATTGAATCATAAAAGATAGGAGAAGAAAGAGGAAGAGAATATTCAGAGACATACAGTGCATCTGTAAGTCTTAGGTCATCTAAGATAGCCTATCAACTCTTAGTGATGGACAGAAAGCAAGAGTTTAAGTGGAAAGACTTGCTGTCAACACCAGAACTTTCTCCACTGAGATGTAGTAACATACATCAGCCCTAGTATTATGACTTGCATTTCTCCTATATACGTGTCCTGATGCAACTGGTTCTTGCAAATATGAATAAAGCTAAAGGAAGGCACTAATAGCAAACCCTTTCTGAACAGAGTTCTGTTGGTTATAATATCACAGTTGATACCACTCCCCACCCTTAAGCCCAAAACGATGTACATCTTTGCATGTGAGAAGAGAATTGAAAGGAAGAAACACAAAGAAGAGAGGTTCAACCTAGAATCACCACTTCAAAGAGTAAGCAAAATCAAAATCTCTGTAAGTAAATATACTAATACCAAAATCCAGAAGAGCATTATTTTAAGTATTACTTTAAATACCTTTATTGCTTCTGTTATTACAATTATTTTGCTTATAAAAAATCAGAAAATATACAAGAATACATAAATTACATGTATCTTATATACATATACATACATATTTATAAATATATAAAAATGTGGTATATGTATAACATATATGCTCAAAAATATATAGCCTAAAGATAACTACTGCTGATATTTTTATTGCATACACTTCCAGAATATTTGGAAAATTCTGAGAATATATATGTATACATGTAAAATTATAGATTTATATCACAATTTATAATGACTGACCAAAATAAATCTTCCCTCTTTAAATATAAGCTTGGGAATCACAGGAGTAAATTGTCTTAACTAAAATAAAAGTGAAGTACAAGTTCCATTTGTCATAAATGTTAAAAAAAATACTATTTGAATTTCAGGAAAATGTAAAGGAAGCAATCAATGACAAAAAGTGAAAAAATCAAAGATGTATTATAAAATGCCTTTGTAGTTATAAACTAAATTTTAAGATTTTTATCACTAATCTGATTAACATATTTTAATTGACAAATTTAAAAGCTCTTAAGATAATATTCTAATTTTCAAGATTTTTGCATTCAAGAACATTGATAAAATAAATTTTCTTCTAAAATGGAAAAAAAATTGGGTTTTGAAGCTCCTCATAAAAAATTCACACCCAGGGGTGCCTGGGTGGCTCAGTGGGTTAAACCTCTGGCTTTGGCTCGGGTCATGATCTCAGGGTCCTGGGATCGAGCCCCGCATCAGGCTCTCTGCTCAGCTGGGAGCCTGCTTTCCTTCCTCTCTCTCTCTGCCTGCCTCTCTGCCTACTTGTGATCTCTCTCTGTCAAATAAATAAATAAAATCTTAAAAAAAAATTCACACCCATATTCTAAAACCTGAAATCTTTAGACCATTACAAAAAGAACACACTTGATTTTATCTTAAGGTAAATACCAAAAGGATTTATAGAAACTAAACATTAGGCATTATTCTTTTTATTTCTGTTGTTTATTATATGCTAGAAAGTAGTCACGATTCCAATAAAATTATTTTATTCCAATTTTCAGATCAGAGTCATGATAAGAAGGAAAATTCCTTACTGGCTCTTAGTATCAGTACTGGGACAGTTTAAATGGAAACTAGTGATTAGAAAGATTGTTAAAGGACATCTTCTTTTTTTTTTTTAAGATTTTATTTATTTATTTGTTAGAGAGAGAGAGAGAGCGAGCACAGGCAAACAGAGTGGCAGGCAGAGGCAGAGGGAGAAGCAGGCTTCCTGCCAAGCAAGGAGCCCGATGTGGTACTCTATCCCAGAACGCTGGGATCATGACCTGAGCCGAAGGCAGCTGCTTAACCAACTGAGCCACCCAGGCTTCCCAAGGACATCTTCTTAATTAAGTAAACCCCATCCCATTAGCCTAACAGACCAAAACACAGTGTTGGAGCAGAAGTATATCTGAGTATCTGTAAGACTGATACAGCTTCAAGCAAGAAATGCATTAGCCAAATAGGTATCAGTTTTTCTTGTAAAACTAGGCTACTGGAAAAAGAATGATATAGAATAGTACTATTGATTGATTTTTTTACTGAAGTATAAGTGGCATATAACATTATATTAGTTTCAGGTATACAACATAATGAATCAGCATTTGCATACTTTGCAAAATGATCACCGCAATAACTTTAGTTACTATCTGTCAACACACAAAGTTACAAATTGTCTTCCTTGTGATGAGAACTTTGAAGTACTACTCCCTTAGCAACTTTCAAATTTATAATACATTATTGATTATAGTCACCATACTGTACATTTAATCCCCATGATTTATTTATTTTATAACTGGAGGTTTGTGATTTCTGATCCCCTTCACCCAATTTTCCCATTCCCAAACCCCCTCTCTCCTCTGGATACCACCAACGTATTCTCTGTATCTGAGTTTTGTTTTGTTTGTTCTTTTGATTCCACACATAAACAAAATCATATGGTATTTCTGCCCTTTCAGTTTGCTTAGTATAACATCCTCAAAGTCCACTCATGTTGTTGCAAATTACAACACTTCATTCTTTTTAAAGTGCTAGGTAGTTATTCCATTGTATATATATAAAACACATCTTCTTTGTCTATTCATCTATCAATAGACATTTGAGTTATTTTCATATCTTGGCCATTGTAAATAATGCACCAGTGAACACAGGGATGCATGTATCTTTTAGGATTAGTGTTTTCATTTCCTCTGGATAAATATGCAGAAATGAAATTGCTGGATCATACAATAGTTGTTTTTTTGCAGTTTTAATTTTTTGAGGAGCCCTCATACTGTTTTCCATAGTGGCTGCACCAATTTAAACTCCCACCAACTCCAACTTCGAATTCTCTATACTTCTTTCTCTATTCTTTCTCAGTAGATGAAAGATAGATAGATGATAGATAGATAGATAGACAGATGATAGATTGGTTGCTTCTATAGAGGCACAAATATGAATATATATTCATATATATGAATATATATATTCATTCCTCTGGTGTATATTCATATCTCTGGTTTTGAGTATATACACATGTACATATACATATACATATACATATACATATACTTGTGTAGGGGAAGTGTGTGTGTATATGATATTTCATGGGATTCCATATTCCTTCCTCACATATATTCTGTCTTCTTATGATCTTGTAAAAGGACTGATAGTTAAGCACCTGTTATGTTGTGTTTTGGTTAATATTGCTGCTTTTGTTACTTGGGTTTTAATGAGCTTGGTGTTTTCAGAATTACACGTTTGGGTTTGTCTTTTCATTTGAATTTGGAGCACTGCTTTGTAATATTAGATTTGATTCCCCTCATGCTTAAGGATT
>RCUC01169483.1:0-74886 GCA_003697995.1 Taxidea taxus jeffersonii
TTAGTGGCCCAGACCATTCAGGAAAGAAGGTTTGGGTCACCCCACCATATAAAGAAACATGACCAGCCAAGATGCTTACTTAAGACAAAAGGAGCAAGAATGGGTAGGAGAAGTAAGGAGTTATAAATGCCAGCCATGACCACATGACCAGTTACAGAGACAAAGACTGTAATCGTCATGAGTATTTCCTCCTTATTCTGCTGAGTGTGTGTGTGTGTGTGTGTGTGTGTTTTCTTTCCTCTCTTATTCCTTTATCATGTAACTTAAGATGTACTGGCTCTATACCATATTTTTAAGTATTGTTAATTTTACATCATGGTATTTATGTCACAGAAAATCAAGGGGAAGAGGAAACATCACTCAAGGACACTACCTCCTCGTCTGGGGAAGGAGTGGGCGTGTTTTCTGTTGTACACAGGCTAGCTGTGTTGTGTCAACAGAAGTATGACCTTGTACATGTTTGTTCAGAGATAAGTATGGTTTAGGAGACTCTGATGGGGCCAAGGGTAGACTGGTGAAGGTTATTTTTACATGTCACCTTGACTGGCCATGTGGCACCCAGACTAAACATTATCTCTGAGTGTGTCTGACACAGTGTCTCTGGGTGACATGAATATTGAATCGGTGGACTCAGTAGAGGAAGTTGTTCTCTGTTATGTGGGTGCCCACCATCCAGTCTGTTGAGGGCCTGAATAGAATGAAAGGTGGAAGAAAGAGGCATTTCTCCCCTTTCTCCTGCCTCTTTGAGTTGGGACATCTCACCTCATCTTCTCCTGCCTTCGGACTGGGATTCACACCACTAGGTCCCTGGTTCTCAGACCTTCAGTACTGCTCCATCCACTCCTGTGGGTCTCCAGCTTGTAGACAGAAGACCATGGGATTCTCAGCCTCCAAAATTGTGTGAACCAATTCTGCATAATAAATCTCCCTTTATATACATAAGTATCCATTTGGTTCGACTCCACTGGAGAATGCTGACTGGTACAGTTCCTTAAAGTGATGTTGGGCAGGGGCACCTGGGTGGCTCAGTTGTTAAGTTTCTGCCTGCAGCTCAGGTCATGATCCTAGTGTCCTGGGATTGAGCCTCACATCGGGCTCCCTGCTCAGTAGGAAGCCTGCTTCTCCCTCTCTTACTCTCCATTTGTGTTCCCTCTCTCAGAGTGTCTCTCTCTGTCAAATAAATAGATAAAATCTTAAAAAAAAATAATGTTGGGCATTCAAGAAAGGTGTAAATCTCACATAAAAATAAATTCTGGGTTCTAGATAGATATAGGATTCAAATATATATTTTAATGAAAGTACGAAATGAAAATGGTGGTAAGTATTTACATAATCTTAAAGAAGTTTTTCCTGAATATCACTCCAAAGGCAAAACCCACAAAACCTGGCTTTGAGTACCTAAAATGCAATCTCTGCATTGCCGAGGAGGAAAAAAAAATACAGATACTAATTTTTTAAAGGTAGATAATTATCTCGTATTCACTGTACTCCAAGCACTGGGGTAAGCACGTTATTAAATCATCCAATCCCCATAAAAAGCCTACAAAGTGTGAACACTACCTCCAATTACAGATGACAAACAAAGGCTCTTGTAGGTGAAGAGATGCACCCAAAGTCACACAGTTAGGAAGTGACAGGGCAGTGTGACCGTGTAAGCCCTCAACCACAAAAGAAACACACGCCACAGACTGGAAAACCTGAGAATGTTTCTTGAACCATACACCAAAAGTAAAGATTAATATCTTCATGACGGTAATACATATACGCACTCTTACCAATACAAAAGAGACAAACACCTCAATAGAAAAACAGGCAAAGGAAGTAATATAAGAAGGCAATCCACACAGGAAGTAATTCAGTCAATATCTGTTTAAAAAAATAATAAAATAAAATTCAGCACCCCCCCCCCCTTGTCAAACAGGCAAATTTTAACAAGGCAGCTTCCTACTCTATCGAACTGGCTGAGATTCTAAAGAATTTGTCTCCATGGCAGAGATCATTGCACATTGGGTTCTTCAGAAACAGTCTGGAATGGGCTTAGTGAGCAATGGGGTATTTATTAAGGATGAGCCTTTGGATCAATACCTGTGGAAGGGAAGGAAGGAAAGGGCAGGGCAGAGGCAGAAGGAAAACTCTGACACTCCCTGAGCTGGAATGATCCCATGAGGGCTGTCCTCACTTGGGTGGAGCTGGCTGATCTTTATGCCCCCCACGCTGATGTGTCACCCAGGAGGCTGCCCTAGGAGTGGTCATGACTTTGGGTGAGGAGGCTGCCCTAGGAGTGGTCATGACTTTGGGTGAGGTGGCTCTTTGCAGCTGAGCGATCCCTGAAGGGGCTGACCTCGGAAGGCACTCCCAGCAGCTGGGGTGGCAGGTCTTTCTTTCCTGGAAGAGGAATCCGGGTGACTCATCAAAAAGATAGAGAAAAATGCATACTAGAAGTCCTTTAAATAGGCAACCCATTTCTCTGTTCTCCATGACAGAGTTAAAAGGGGGCTAGACTCCTCATTCCTGTAAGACCTGCATGCCTCCCTCCCCCACCTCCACCCCCTGCTCCCATTTCCCACCATATCTTCTCTGGAGACCACTGGAGCCTCCCCCATGATGCCCTGTACCCATTGCTCTGCCTTGGGAACAGCGTGTGCTGTTGCAACAGCTGATTGTTCCATTTCCAGGCATTCTGCAAGCTGCTTGTTAATCCATCGGTAGCTTAAAATGAGCCATCATAGGAGTATTTATACCATGGAAATGGGCAAATGCTACAGGTTGGACCAAAAGAGTGTCGTTAACTCTGTAGCCCTGTTCTCATTGATCGAAGATGCCAAGGTTCCTGGGCTATCCCTTGGGACCTGAATCCAGCCCCATCCTCCATCCCTCCTCCACTCCCAAAGGCCTTCACTGTGCCCTCTAGGACTTAAGAATTAAGATGTGCCATGAGCAAGAGCATCTCTCTCCTGCAAGTCCTCTCCACTGTCTTGCTCTGGCTAGAAACTAGCCCTCCATGGCAAACACCCCCACCACTTGCTCCTTAGGTTCATTTCTAGACTACCATCCCTCCCACCTTCCCCAAACCCTCCAGCTCCTGGTTGCGACTGTCTTCTAATCCCTTTTACTTGTTTCTAGAAGATTTCCACTCCTGGCTCATTGTCATTCTAAACCACTCCTGTCCTGAATTTTGGTGATTTGACTATCCACGGAGATGACCTCTCCATTCTTCGACCTCTGCTCCTCCAAAGCCTTGTCCTCCATGCCTTCTCAGCCACCCTCCCCATGATCAGTCTCCAGCTGTGCGCTGTCCAGTACAGTGGCCACAGCCAACTGACATTGGTCCAAAATGAGATGCGCTGTCAGTATAAAATAGAGATTTTAAAGACTTGGCATAGAAAAAATTTTTAAATACCTCATTAATCATTTTTTGAGGTCTCGATTACTCTTAAAACTCTTAAACTTTTTTCCAGCTTTATTGAGGTATAATTGACAAGTAAGAATTGTATATATTCACAGTGTGTACATCTAACTTGCACATATTTAATATATGTGTACATTGTGAAGGAATTACTACAATCAAGCTAACTAGCATATCCATCACATCACAGTGTGTGTGTGTGTGTGTGTGTGTGTGTGTGTGTGATGAATGAGAACATTTAAGATCTACTCTTTAAGGGGCCTCTGGGTGGCTCAGTTGGTTAAGTGTCTGAATCTTGGTTGTGGCTCAGGTCATGATCTCAGGATCCTGGGATCGAGCCTCAGATATGTCCACACACAGAGTGGAGCCTGCTTAAGATTCTCTCTTCCTCTCTCTCTGCTCCTACCCCTCTAAAAAAAAAAAAAAAAGATCAACTCTTTCAGCAAATTTTAAGGACACGATATAGGAGTCTTAACTATAGTCAAGTCACCATGTCATACATCAGGGCTCTGGGATGTAGTTATTCCGCATAACGGAAACTTTGTACCCTTTGTCAAACATCCTTCTTTTTATGGCTGAATAATATTCCATTGTGTGTATACAAATCCACTTTTCTTTATCTATTAATCCTTTTCTCCACATCCTTGCCAACCCTGGTGATCTTTTGTCTTTTTGGTAATTCTAACTAGGTGAGGTAGGATCTCATTATGGTTTTTATCTGCGGTTCCCTGATGATGAGTGATGTTGAGCATTAAACCTGTTGGCCATTCTCATGTCTTCTTTTGAGAACTATCTATTCAGATCCTTTGCCCATTTTTTCATTGGGTTATTTGGTTTGTTTGGGATATATATAAATATATATGTATATATATATATAAAATCTGTTTAAGTTCCTTATATGTTTTGGGTATGAACCCCTATTGGATGCATGGCTTGCAAATATTTCTTCCCATGCTGTAGGTTATCTCTGCATTCTACTGATGGCTTCCTTTGCTGGGCAGAACCTTTTTAGTTTGATGCAATCCCATTTTTCTATTTTTGCTTTTGTTGTTTGTGCTTTTAGGGCCAGAAGAACCATTGTCCAAACCAATGTCAAGAAGCTTTTCCCCTATGTCTTCTTAACTAATAATTCCTAAAATTTAAATATATGTTGGAATGATTATTTCTGAGATGTATGCAGTCAAATAAAATGTGTTTTTACATTATTTTTGCCCATTTCTTTTTACTTTTTTTAGTGTGGCTACTAGAGAACTGCCAGCTACCTGTGTGGCTCACCTCTGCTCCTCCCACAGTATCTCTGTCAGACCACACTGCTCTGGACCTTGCCATTTACCCAAACTGTTGCTCCTTCCATAACCTCAGTTTCACGCATGCCACCTCTGGACCTACCACCCTTCATCTGTCCAACTCATGCCACTAGTGCCATCTCTCTCAGTGTACTGCATGCCCCTGGGAAAACCTCTAACCTGGTTAACAACAACACCATGCTCGCACGTGTTGAGTTGAAGGAGACTGCAAGGCAAGTCGCAAACATGGTGACTGGTCTTCAATCTCCTCTGCTGAGTTCAAGTACTCCCGTAGTGCAGACTGGCCATCCTATTATATTCCCATGCCTTGCCCCTCAAAATCTCAGCATTTCCTTCCCCATTTCAAGACATTACACTCAGCGGATGATTTATTTCCGATTTCACTGAGAAAGGGAAGTGACCAAGGAGAACAATGGCAGGCTCCCCACCACATCGCCCAGCTGCCCCGCCCCGTCATACCCTGCTTGTTTGCTAAACACCGATCCCCATTTATGAACTAGCTCCCCGCTCTTCAGCAACTTTCTGTCACCCCTCATCTTCCCTCTCTATTGGATAATTACTTCCCATTATTTCCCATTTTAAAAAAAATTCTGGATTTTTCATTCCATTTCCCCCCTCTTTTCAGGAAGGGTTTTTGAAAGTGTCAATTCTCGCCCTCTCCAATTTCTCTCTTCCTATTTTCTCTGGAACCCATTTCTGTCAGGTTTCTGCCTCTAACCAGTGCGATGAAACTCTTCATTGCTTCTCTCTGTCACTTGGGACAAATGTTAAAGCCCTTACAATGGCCCACAAGCCCTCCATGACACCTACATGATCTGGTCTCCCATTATCATCATCCCTCAGCAGCCACCATTCTATGGAGGACCTAGGCCAACTATTCTGCAGCCAATTTCTGAGAGAGAACCTAGAAAACATGTGTGGACCCAAGAACCCCTTCTTTCTGGCTACCAAGAGGACTCAGAAATCCTACAGCCCACCCCATACATCCCCACAATCTCCAGCAGAGGAATGGAGGATGGGGTGGGGGGCTGTAAAAAATCTGACTGACCATGCATTTCGGTCTAAGAACTAGGAGTTTCTCAAAGAACTGTTTGGATTATTCTATTAGCCTAAGGTCACTACACTGGACTCTCTTTTTCTCCCCTCCTTATTACTCAGCAGATGATACCTCCTAAGAAAGATCAGATTAAGAAAATAAAAAAGCTCTGTTTTCTTTGCACATCTGATGTATTGTGAGTGATTTTGTGACCCTGCAAATGTACACACATGCACAGAAAAAAAAAAAGATGACAAAATATAGACCCAAATGGGTGAGTGGATTTTATGTTCTTCTTTATATTTTTGTTATTTTCTGATCTTTTATAGTGAGTATGAGCTAATTTTATCATTAGAAGAGTATTTTCAATTTTTTTAAAAGATTTTTATTTATTTATTCGAGAGACAGAGATCACAAGTAGGCAGAGAGAGAGAGAGGAGGAAGCAGGCTCCCTGCTGAGCAGAGAGCCCAATGTGGGGCTCGATCCCAGGACCCTGAGATCATGACCTCAGCAGAATGCAGAGGCTTTAACCCACTGAGCCACCCAGGCGCCCTGAGTATTCTCAATTTTTTTTTAAAGATTTTATTTATTTATTTGTCAGAGAGAGAGCAGGAGCGAGCACAGGCAGACAGAGAGGCAGGCAGAGGCAGAGGGAGAAGCAGGCTCCCTGCTGAGCAAGGAGCCCGATGTGGGACTCGATCCCAGGACGCTGGGATCACGACCTGAGCCAAAGGCAGCCGCCCAACCAACTGAGCCACCCAGGTGTCCCCCGAGTATTCTCAATTTTAAAAGAAGGTGGAAACTTTCACTCACAAATGAGATGAATGAGACTAGATTTACTCTCCTTCCTGAAACAACTGAAATAAACTGGACCAAATATGTGAAACCAAAGTTCTCAACTCATTGGCTATCAGACAACAAAACACAATAATCTTTGAGAATGTGGGAATAGACTACATGAACCCCACAATTACCTAATCTTACTTTCATGAGAGGACTTCCAAGCCACAGCAAGGAAGAGGGAACCCAGCAGAATTTGGCAGACTTCTCGAGTTGAGGAGACAGAGTGGAGAGTCCAGGGAGAAGAAGACAGCCAGAACTCTTAGCATGGAATATCCAAGAAGAGAGAGCTGCACAGAGACAGAACCCAGAGATCAGCAAAGTTCCCCTCAAGCATGCAGCAGCAAACTGATTACACGTGTCCCTGAGAAAACAATCCAAAGACTGGGCGGAGGGAACCATCAGAAAGGACTAAGGGTGACAATGCCTGGTATTCACGTAGGACTGGGAATAGTATCTTGGAAAACTCATAACTCACAGGGCATTAGGTAAAATATTCAAGAAGGCCTTGCATCGGTAGTGGGAAATAATTAGTCCTAGAACAGAAGCTATTATGTGCCCACCTAACATATCATAAAGCAAGCCCAGAGAGGATCAAACTGTGTCTAAGAAACTTAACTGTGTTCCAAAACAAAGTTCAAGAACATTTATAACTACAAAATATCCAGCATCCAACAAATAAAAAGGATAATATCAGGCATCCAATCAAAAATTTCCAGACATGCAAAGAAGCCAGAAAACAGAAGAAGGAGAATACTTGGGGCACCTGGGTGGCTCAGTCACTGAAGCACCCAACTCCTGATTTCAGAGCAGGTTCTGATCTCAGGGTTGTTAGATCGAGCCTCATTCAGTGTCCTCATGGAGCCTGCTGGAGATTCTCTCTCTCCCTTTCCCTCTGCACAAACTCACCTCTCTCCTTCTCTTAAAAAAAAAGAGAGAGAGAGACTACTCAGTCAATCAAAATCAACTCAGAACTGAGATAGACAAGAGAATTAGTACACAAAGATATTAAAACAGTTATTAAAACTGTATTCCGTATGTTCTAATCTACATAGAGACACAGACATAAAAAAGACTCAAATCAATTTGTTAGAGATAAAAAATAAAATGTTTGAGGGGCGCCTGGGTGGCTCAGTGGGTTAAAGCCTCTGTCTTCGGCTCAGGTCATGATCTCAGGGTCCTGGGATTGAGCCCCGAGTCCGGTTCTTTGCTCACAGGAAGCCTGCTTCCCCCTCTCTCTCTGCCTGCCTCTCTGCCTACTTGTGATCTCTGTCTGTCAAATAAATAAATAAAATCTTTAAAAAAAAAGCAACACCCAACTACTTGCTGCCCACAAGAAATGCAGTTTAAACATAGAGAAATTCATAGACTAAAGGTAACAGGAAGGAAAAGCACATTCCATGCCAACATTGGTCAAAAAAAGCTCAAGTGACTATATTAATATCAAACTAAATTTGAGAGAAAAAAATATTTCCAGTGATAAAGTAAATCATTTTGTCATGATAAAGGTGCTAATTCATTAAAAGGACATAAGAACCCTAAACACTGTTGACCTTAATAATGAGTAAGGGCTAGGTAGGGAGAGATAGGTAGGGGGGGCTTTGTGACCCCGCTTGCGGAAATCCCAAAAACGTGGAGGTGTGGGAGAACCAGAGATAAGGGGACAAATCGGACCACCCTACCTTAGGCATTTGAGGTGGAGGACCCCCCTGCCCTAGGCATGTGGGGTGGGTTGTAGGGGGGGCTGTATTTATGGCAATAGCCTGTGACCACCAAAGAATAACCAGATCCCAAGAAGGAAGTAAGCTGTGGAAGGTGTTATCAATAGAGAACTTGAAAGGATTTAGTTCCCTGCTTAGCTCTCTCTAAACGACCAACCCTAAAGGGCCTCACTGGCAACCCTCTCAGGACCCCTTTCACTCTTGAGAGCTTTTTCTGTATCTTCACTTAATAAATCTTTATTACTTTACTCACTCTCCATTGTCCTCAAGATTCATTCTTTGACTCCATTAGACGAGAACCTAGCTCTCCCACTTCGGTAACAGCCTGAAAATGCAAGAAGCAAAAACTGTTAGAATGGCAAGGAGAAACAGACAAATCCATAATTAGAGTTGGAGATTTCAAAGACTTTTTTTTTCAATAATTGATAGACTAAGTGGACAGAACATCAACAAGAATACATCAGACTTGAGCAACATTATCAACCAACTTGACCTGACTGGCATTTATTGCACAGTTCACCCAACAACCTCTCCCCCTTCCCCAAAGAAAGGACACATTCTTTGCAAGTGCACATGGAACACTCATCAAGATAAATCATATGCTTGGCCAGAAAACAAGCATCAGTAAGTTCTAAAGGATTCATGTAATTCAGAACCTGCTCTCTGGCTACAGTGGAATTAAATCATGAGTCAATAACAGAAAGACAATCTGGAAAATCTGTTATTTGGAGACTGGAAACTAAGTATCCTTTTAAACAACCATGGATCAAAGAAGAAGTCAAAGAGGAAAGTAGAAAGTTTTCTGAACTGAAGGAAAATGAATACATTTTGTCTGGGAATTGGGGTGGGGGTTGCCATTTGTTACGTGCCGAATTGTGTTCCTCCAAAATTCATTGGTTGAAGCCTTGACCCCCAAAGTGACTGTATTTGGAGATGGGGCCTTTAGGGAGGGGATCAAGGCTAAACAAGGTCAAGAAGAGGGAGAAATGCCACAGGTCTGTCTCTCCAGACATGTGGAGAAACAGTCATGTGAGGACCCAGCAGGTCACTGGTCGCCTGCAAGCCAGGAACAGAGCTCTCCTCAGAAATCAGCCCTAAATCACCTCAATCTCAGTTGTCTAGCCTCCAGAACTGTGAGAAAATTAATTCTGTTTTCAAACCACCCAGTCTGTGGTGTCTTGTTATGAAAACTATACCATTAAAACTACCTGCGGGAAACTTTTAACATTAAACGCCTGTACTAGAAGAAAGTAGAACAATCTCAAATTGATGACCTAAGCATCCACTTTAAGAAACCAAAGAAAGAAGAGCAAATTAAACCCAGAAGAAAGGAAATAATCATGATTTAAGTGGAAATCATCGAAGTAGAAACAGAAAAAACAATAGATTAAACTCATTAAAACCAAAAGCTGATTCTTTGAGAAGATTGGGGAAATGAATAAACCTCTCACTGGACTGATCAGGAGGAAAAAAAAAAAGACACAAATTACCAAACTCAAGAACAAGACTCTGCAATATTAAAAAGATAGTAAGGCAATATTATGAACAACTTTATGCCCACAAATTAGACAATTCAGAGGAAATGCACAAATGCCTCCATTGACACGAACCATCCAAGTTCTCTAAAAAAGAAATCAAGAGCCTGAATAGTTTCCTCTATCCTGTGTTTATCTACATATTCTCCATTCCCCGTCCTTATGGATGAAGGAAATGGCATTGACAGTGAAAGTCCTTCCCTCAGAGAAAACCAGTGAATTCTACAAAGGAGGAGACAATACTCATTCTACAAAAATTCCTCCAGAAAACTGAAAAAGAGTGTTTCCCAACTTGTATGAAACCGTATGATGTTGGTACTAAAACCAAAGGGATTAACCCCCCACCCAAAAAAACGAAAGAAAAGTAAAGAGACCAATATTCCTCCTGCACGTGGACACAAACACGAAACCACAGTTGTAGCGGATAGAGT
Source organism: Taxidea taxus jeffersonii (assembly GCA_003697995.1). Lineage (NCBI taxonomy): Eukaryota > Metazoa > Chordata > Mammalia > Carnivora > Mustelidae > Taxidea > Taxidea taxus. The sequence continues at coordinate 10,278 of RCUC01169483.1, forward strand.
CCAACCACCTACGGAAGAGGAAGGCATGTCATGGCCTGGTGGGGCTCATCCCAGGACACAGGTTACGTTATTGATACATGAGGCCATGGAAATGAGTCTCAAAATCCTGACACTGCGGGAGAGGAAGCAGACATAAAATGAGTACACATTTCACAGATGTAGAATTGTAGGAAATTCTGCAGAAGGCAGAGAACAGAGAGCAGATCAGTGATTGCCTGGGGCAGGGGTACAGGGAGGACAGCAGAAAACCCCCTGGGTAGCCACATAGGGTTGTTATCTTGATAATGGTGAAGGCTTCCTAGGCATGTGTGATATCAAAACATAGTGAATCCAGGGCACCTGGCTGGCTCGGTCAGCAGAGCCTGCGACATTTGATCTCAGGGTCATGAGTTCGAGCCCCACCCTGGGTGCAGAGATTACTTCAAAAAAAAAAAAAAAACTCAGTAAATTGTTCACTTTAAATATGTGTAGTTTCTTATGTATCAGTGGATTCAAACTCCATAAAGCTATTTGTAACCATAAAAGGAAGAATCGCACATGAGAATGCTTTCTCCCGTCCAAAACCTGCCTCCCCGGCTATCTGCTCTTGAATGTTGAATCACTGGGCAGGCTGATGCTCTCTGCCCCCACCCCCACCCCAGGATGCCTGCCCTCCACAAGTTTTCAGGAGGAAACTGGGATGGGCTAGGGGGCGCTCGGGGCCCAGCTGCAATTTGATTTTAAAAACCACAGTTAAATAATAATAATAATAATAATAATAATAAAATGTGGGACGCCTGGGTGGCTCAGTTGGTTAAGTGGCTGCCTTCGGCTCAGGTCATGATCCCAGCGTCCTGGGATTGAGTCCCGCATCGGGCTCCTTGCTCGGCAGGGAGCCTGCTTCTCCCTCTGCCTCTGCCTGCCACTCTGTCTGCCTGTGCTCACTCTCTCTGACAAATAAACAAATAAAATCTTCTTAAAAATAATAATAATAATAATAATAAAATGTTTCAAAAGAGGGACGCCTGGGTGGCCGGTTGAGCGTCGACCTTCGGCTCAGCTCATGACCTTGGGGTCCTGGGATTAAGTCCCATGTTGGGCTCCCTGCTCAATGGGGATTCTGCTTCTCCCTCTTCCCCTCCACCTGCCATGCTCTCTCTCTTTCTCTCTCGCTCAAAATAAATGAATTTTTTTAAAAAGATAAAAATAAATAAAAAGCCAGAGTTACTTATTTCCAAGAGGCCCTAAGTCTGGGGCTTCCCATGGTTAGGGCTAAGCTCTTTTCTCCTTACACTTCATACGTTTTTCCTCTGGAACTGCTGGCGGTTTTGCACCTCCTCCCAGAGACATTGATTTTGGTGTAACTCCAAAAGAACCCACGCCTGGTTTTCAATGTTCTTAGCAATGACTGGGACCAGGGCCCGTCAAACTCGGGGGCCCATCGGCATCGGCGGGGGGCTGGGGAAACAGGTGAGGAATAAAAGCTCTGAAGTGGACTCAGGAATTTGTGTTTGAACAAGCTCCCCACGCTGGCCCCCACCCAAGAGATTCTGTTTGCAAATCCCTCGTCTAGGACCTGGGCGACCAAAACAGCGATCACAGCCTTGTCCCTGAGTCCAGTGTGGAAATAGGTTACGTTTCCCTGAATTCTCCCCTGCATGAAGGCCCAGAGGAGGAGCGAGAGGAGACCAAGGAAGAATTGCTTCAATGGAAGCATTTGAGGCATGAGTCACAGGCCAGGGGCATGGAGGGCATGGGAGGGAGATAGGCTTCTAGGCGCCTTGGTGCCCCGCAGGGACCCGACAGCCTCCGCCTGGCCAGACAGAGCCCGTTCTTACCTTTCAGATGGAGGAGAAGGCTACCTGTCGTGAGCAGAACCTCATTCTCCCTGCCTTCCTCCCTTAAATGCTCTTAGAGGTGGCAGGAGGGAGCTACGGGCTGGACCATGCGCTTTGCCCACCTGCAAAAGCAGAGGAGGGTCAGCCTGGGAGAGACAAGAAGGCAGGAGGATGGAGCCATCCCCGAGTGGCCGCAGATCACCTGTGGGTTCTCACCAGAGGGCAGGTGCCCCAGAGATGCTGCCGGGCCCACAGCAGCCAGGTCCCCCTGCAGGGCCCATTCGACAGACGTGCCTCCTCGAAAGTGATGCTTCCACCGTTTGGACCCAACACTGTCACCCATCATACAGGAAGACCTTTGCGTCGCAGAAAGACCTCAGACTTTGCCTCTGATGGTCTCGGGCTCCGATTCCAGGTTGTCATTCACAGGCTCACAGGTGCCTCTACCAGGAAGCTAAACAAGCCAACCGTGGAGCCTCTGCCCTACACTGACCTGCCCAAGGCCCTCACCTTGCCATACGCATTCTCTCCCTTCCAGGACCCTCCAAACTAAAAAGCTTTAGCACCCACAAATCTGGGTCCACCCCTCAGGGGTGCCCAGGTCCACAGCATGGGGTTAATAGCGACCATCTTGGAGGGTTGTCCCAGGGAGTCACCAGACGCTGGTGCCAGCGCCATCACCGGAGTGCCCTGCGCTGCCCCTGACCACAAGGACCCGGGCTGTTGGGATTTCTCTCTAGAACTTGGGCTCCGGGGAGAAAATCATGTCATGGGGCTACCTTTGCTGGTGCGTCTCAGCAGCTCCGGGAGGCAAGGCATTTCAATATTGAGATGCTGCGGTCTTCTGACTGGTGCTGGGCTCAGTTTGCAAAGGGAGAAGAATAGAAACCAGCAGTTTTATTGTTTCGCAGATGGTTCCTCTCAGGTAAACATGCCTTGTTATACCTGCCTAGCTAATGAACGCTGTGTCCACCTAGTCTCTGGGGCCCCGGCTCCGCCATGTGCTGCATCCCCGTGGCACCCCATGCCCACCCATCACAGAGCCCCGTGATAATGGCCTGGGGCAGGGGTAATCACGCATCTAATGTGCAGCATCGTGTGTGACAAGCACCTGGACAGAAGCAGCCGCTCTCACGTGGTCAGCTTGCATTCTGTTAGCCCCATTTCCATCGATTCCCGTTACCTACTGCTGCCCCAACCAATCACCTCGAAACTTAGCCACTGAAGACAACAATAAGACCTTGCAGTAAGTATTGTGTTATCAGCTCCCCAGCATTGGGGCGGGTGGGTACTGGGTTCAACTGGGCGGTTCTTGCTCCCTTGCAGTCTCTCAGAGCAGTTGAGGTCTGGGGCTGAGATTAAAGCCTCCAGAAACCTCCCTCACTCACGAAGCTGGTCCCATTGGTACCACCTGTCGGCTGGGTGCTGGGGGTGGGGGCTGCTTCTGGTGGGGAAGGCATGGCCTCCTGGCACAGGCAGGAACTTGTAGAACCCCATCAGGGGAAAACCACCTCTGGTTTCATTAAGGCTGGAGTGGAGCACGAGGTAGGGTGGAGGTAGGAGATGAGGCTGAAAGAGCCAGCAGAAGCCAGGTGACTAAGGGCCTCGGGAGCCCAGCCCAGGGGTTGACTTCATCCTAAATCTACCTGGTTTTATTCGGGAAGGAACACAATCAGATTTGGGTTTGGGGAGCACCTGGGCAGCTCAGTCGGTGAAGCATCTGCTTTGGCTCAGGTCATGATCTCAGGGTTCTGGGATCGAGTCTCGAATCGGGCTTCCTACTCAGCAGGGAGCCTGCTTCTCCCTCTGCCTCTCCCCCTGCTCATGCTCTTTCTAGCTCTCTCTCGCACCCAAGCACTCACTCTTTCTCTCAAGTAAACAAAGAAGATCAGATCTTAGAAGAAAAAAAAAAAGATTTGGGCTTTTGATGGGTGGTTCCAGCTGCCCCTTAAACAGCTCTCCCCTGACCCTCTGTCCTAGGCTTATGCACCCCACAGTGCGATGGCCTTTAGGAGGACCCTGGAAAGAGATGTAGGGTTTGATGAAAAGAAATTGCAGCATCCAGATACCCAAAGTGTGGTCTAGAAGGGCACTGGACTCCCAGTGGGATTGTGCCCCTGGCCCTCCCAGCCAGACAGCGCTGCTCAAAAGCAAAGGGCCCTGAGTGGGGGCCCCCAAATGCCCCCTAGTTTTCAGGGTGGTAGTGTATCCAGAGGAACCCTTACAAAGTGGGACAATCTAACCCAGTAACAATTTTCAACGCAGCTTTATGTTAATCCTCCATATAATCCATTCGTGAAATTGACATGATATCCACATAGCCTGTAGGTCCTTGTTAGTCCCCGACTTTTGCAGAGGCCCCTGAAACACTTGGTCCCTAACGTTGTGATGGCCTGGCTGGGACACCAGCTGGGAGGCTAATGCAGTGATCCCAGGGGGGCTGGCAGCAGGAGCTGAGCCAGCCACACTAGGGTTTCACCAAATGGTGCTTGGAACACTGTCTGCCTCTACACGCTGGTGGCTTTCCTAATCGGTCACAAGCACTTTGCGGAGAGGATAAAATCTGTCATCTTCTGTTTGCAGTGCCTGCCTGCTGGTGGGCAGAGACGAGGAGATAGGGCTCTTGGGGAGGAGATGTCTCCTGTTTTGGATGCTTGTCCAGAAGACACTGGGCATGCCCAGCTCTCTCTTAGCTCTCAATACCCTTCCTAGAGGGAAGATCCCTGATTCCTTCCTCCCCAGGGCTCCTCACACAGAGAAAGAAGTCCTTCTGCCTCTTCTTTACCTGCTCCAGAAAGCCTCTCTCCACCCAATTTGTGACTTTGAACTCTTGCCCCACTTGAGGTTCAGGGCGTGACCTATCTTCTCATAAACTATACCCCTCCCTTCCACCTTTGGACCCCTCGTCGTTCCCTCCCCACCTTTCCCCCACACACGTGACATGCCTGGGTCTTCTTCCCCACCCAGAATTGAGAACCTGACTGCACAGGAGTTCACACCTGGAAGAAACCATTCCTGCCATCTCAACTTAACTGCAGCGTGAGCTCACCTGCAAGCAATGTTGGGGACGTCCTCTAGACCCCACTTCTGGGGCCTCCACTCCACAGGGCTCATGCTCCCTCAGGCCACAGCGTTCTCTCTGCTCTGCATTTCCACAGCACGGACTGTCCCTCAGCCTCATCTGCAGGGAGGGGCCTCATGGGCAGTGGGAAAGTGTGGGGTCCCTGATGGGGACTGAGCCTAGTCATGGAACCTGGACAAGCTGTTAGCTCTCTCTGACCTCACAGCCACCAAGTCACCTCACCTGCTGTTGCAGATCAAAGTGTGCCCCCCAGCCAAATGAAAAAAAAGGCATGCCGGAGTCTTGACACCCGGGACCTCAGAACATGACCTTATGTGGGGATAGGGTCTTTATGGAGATGACCAAGTTAAAATGAGGGCATTTGGGCGGGTCCTATTCCAATAAGACTGGTATGCTCCCAAGAAGGAGAGGCTGGGATACAGATACCCACGGACAGTGGGAAGACACAGGGAGAAGATGGTCATCTACAAGCCAACCGGGGAGGCCTGGGACAGATCCTTCCCTCGAGGGCCTTAGAAGGAAGCAAGCCTGCCAACACCTCGATTTCAGACCCTTCGGCTCCAGAACTGTGAGCCAACACATTCCTGTCATTTAAGGACCCCATTTTACGGGACTGTGCAATGGCAGCTCCAGGACAATAATGCACCTGTTGACGTCCCAGAAGGAGATAACTGTGTGGAAGGGCTGTGCAGGGTGAGTGCTGTCCATTCATTCGTGCCAGGAGCAACCATGGAGCACCTACTGTGTGCCAGGCCCGAGTCTGGGTGCCTGGGTCTGAAAGACCAACTTCATGATGTCCTCTGTTTGCTCCCCTGACATGAGTCCCACTCCCAGTACCCTATGAAGTCAGAGCCCGTCTCAGTCCTCACGGCTCCCGGTTCATCATTAAGCAAAGAGGGGTAGGGAATGAACTTGAGCCAATAAAATGGTATGGATTTGCCATCGCTGCAGGTGATTCAACGGACAAGTCTGCCTGTGGATGTGCTGAGTGTGTTATAGTCCTCAGCAACTTCCAGAAAAACTAATCATAGTTTACATCAATATAGCCTCATTTACTTTGTGCCATGAAAGGCCAGGTTTGTTTTGTGGGGCGTAGGGTATTGGGCCCCAGGTGACAGCATCTTGTTTGCTCTCACAGCCTCACCGCACCTTGCAGGGGTGCAGAGCATGACTTTGGAGAGTGTTTCGAAGCGAGGTCACATTTTCCTGGTGTAGCCAACTATAGATAAAAGGCATCCATGGGATGTTTTGTGCAAACTCTTAATTCTTATAGTCCTGGGAGTCACTTTAAAATGGCCTTTTGGAGAGCTCTGCTTTATTCTTCAATGAAAGAAAGAAAGGAAGAAAGAAAGAAAGAAAGAAAGAAAGGAAGAAAGGAAGGAAGGAAGAAGGAAGAAAGAGGGAGGGAGGGAGGAAGAAAGGCGGGAAAGAAGGAAGGAAGGAGGGAGGGAGGGAGAGAGGGAGGGAAGAAAGGAAGGAGGGAAGGAAGGGCAAAACATTTGGGGTAAAAGCAGCCCCTGCAGCCTGTGGACATGGAGTGACTCTGGGCAGAAGGGCTTTGGGCACGACAGGAACGTGAATGCCAAGCATACAAATTAGAATGCCATCTTTTCCCCGCAAACAGTGAATAATTATAGATGCCGAGTGTCTCAGGGAAGATCTGCTGGGCATATGGCCCCCTTTCCCTTCATGCCACTTTTCTTTGCTCCTCTAGGGTGCAAGGAAGCCAGCGTGAGTCAGCAGTTGGCCCCAGCGCGCCGACACATGAAAAATAAGTGAGGACATGTCTTCAAGTTCCAGGGGAACGAGCCACCATGTTTAATCCAAAGCACATTTACCGAGTGGCTACAATATGCCAGGTCCTGTGGGAATACAGGGAGGGTCCTTCATGCGAGGAGCTCGTGGCAGCCCAGTTCCAAGATCATTTATTGAGTGACTTCTGCATACCAAGCAAGGTGCTTGTGCCAGGGGGCAGGGGGGCATATGGAGCGGGGAAGATGAATGCGAATGTGCTGTGATTCCTGCCCTAACAGAGTTATAGATCCGTGAGGGAGAAAGATTCATCAAGAGTCACGTCTTATCTTTTCATTCTCTTAGCGCTGTCTGAGGGAGGCACAAGAATTACACCCATTTTACAGATGTGGCAACTGTGGCATAGAGGTCCAGCCATGGTTGGGGGTGGGAAGTAAGAGACGTGGCGCTGTGGACCTCGCCTGGCTCTGTGCCCCGGGCTGAAGTGGCGGCCGCGGCATAGGAGAGGCAAGAGAACTCAAGCAAGAGATGAGGGTGGACAGGCAAGCGGCCCACAAGAAGGCAGGAGAGGGCTGAAACCGCAGGGGAGGGAGGGACTTCCAGGGAAGAAGGGGAGAGGTGGCAGGGATGCAGTGAACTTTGAGTTGAGTTATGGAGGATTTTCAACAAGTTTGGAGGCCAGGGAAGCACAGGGCCGGTGGAGGCAGGAGCAGACCCTGTGGGGTAGGGATGGGGGCATGCATGCGGGAGGGCCGTGGATGGAGCACGGGCAGCGGCAGAGCACACAGGGCCCTGCCGGCATGCCACATGGTTAGATTTGTCTTGCTGGTGCTGTCGGAGACTCTGAAGAGGGATGTGACCAGATCCAGCCCAGGTCGGACGCAGGTCACTGACAACAGTGGGCGGAACTGATTAGGTGAGAAACTGATGGACGTCCGTGGGCAAAGATTCCTGATACTCTAACTTTTTCTCATGCAGAATAGCTGGCTAAACCAGGACACTGACCAAGGAGACGGGCCAGCCCCAGGAGCCAGAACAAGGGCAGACGTTCCACTCAAGGTGGCCAGGGGTGGAAAGATCTGGACATCCAAGTCCACCAGTCCGAAGGTGCAAACAGGAGACCCGGGCAGAGCCAGAAGATGGCAGAGCTGGAGGACGACCCTGGACAGGAGCCCCATGTGGCGCTGCAGGGTCTTTGCCTCGGCAACATGGTGGTGGGTGGGGTGAGCCACACGTACGTACAGTCTCAGGGAACAGCCCTCTTTGGAGCACAACAGAGCAAGAGAGAATAAGGACATGGACGAGCAAGGGGGATGAAGAAGGTGGTTCTGACTATGATGGGGAGCAGAAGATTAAGCAGAAAAGGCTGTTTCCTGGGTCAGAGGGTCCACAGAGCGAGCCACAGCAGCAGGTCCCGAGTGCCACGACTCGCTCACAGAACTACGTTCTTCCCAGGACCCTGGCAGATGCACGAGGAGCAAAGGGTAGCAGGCAAGGCCCGATGAAGCTTAGGCCTGGGACTGAAACCCTTCACTTCTCCCGCATCCTACCGGCCAGCGCAAATCCATGCGGACCCGAAAGGAAGCCCGCTGTGCCCACCGTGAGAGCGCCCTGAAAAGGCGCTTGGTGAAGCGTGTGAATCCCAGGAGGAGGAAGACCTGGGGCCATTAACGCCATCTGCCCATGTTACTGTCACAGAAGCCCGGGCTGGCGTCACGCGAGACCATCCACTGAGGGGCTGAAACAGCAACACGTGTTTTCACTGATCTGGAAGCTGGGACGCCTAAGATCAAGGCCCCGGCAGATCTGTCGTCCGGTGAGAGTCCACTCTGGCTTGCCGTGTCCTCTCGGGCAGGGAGGGGAAGAGAGTGGCGCGACAGAGACAGCAGGGAAGCCAGCTTTCTCTGCCTCTTGTCTTCATGGCCACACTGACCCCTCAGAGGCCCCCCCTCCAGATACCGTTAGGTTGGGGATTAGAGTTTCAGCATATGAATTCGGAAGAGGACACCCACATTCAGTCCAGACCACTGCCAGGAGGCGTTTTGGTCGCAAGGACAGACACTCAGACTAGCCCAAGGAATCAGGGGGTGCCATGAGGACACACAAGGGATGGACTCACAGCGACACCCCACCAAGTGTGGAGGCTGGGGCAGGCCCGGCCTCTGAGAAACAGGAGCTGGCAGCCAGGGGCATCTCTAAGCCAGCTCTGGGGCCTCGGCAGCCATGACTATTTCCAACACATCTGGGGGTTTCTGGTCCCTGTTCCACCTGGCTTCCTGGCCCCCTCATCCCCCTACCTTCCCTCGGGACCCTGCCCACAAATCTCCAGTTGTTGGTGTTTTAAGTAAGCTCCAATCCCAGTGTAGAGCCCAACCCAGGGCTTGAACTCACAATCCTGAGATCAAGACCTGAGCCTAGATGGAGTGGGACACTTAACCGACTGAGCTACCCAGGTGCACCCCCCCCCAAGTTTTTATTTAAGATGAAGAGAGCTAACGCGTGGAAAAATGGTCTAAACAGTCATCTTTCTACCACAGCGTGAATAGGTTACATACTCTTCTCAGCGGTCACGTTTGCATTAGGGCTATGTAGGCAGGAAAGGAAGGCACGAAGGGACATTCGGGCCACCCAAAGAGAACTTGCTCTTGCTTCAAAATTTTGGCTCAGGCCAGCATCTGGAGTCATCATTAAAAGCTGAGGGCATTGCTGTCTCCAGAAGCTTGGCCTTGAGAAAGACACAACCACCTCCAACAAATCAAAGGAAACACCAGACAACAAAATAGGAATGCACAATTTTAAAACGAGTGGAAGAGCTATACTCTTTTTTAAAAAGATTATTTTAGAGAGAGAGAGAGAGAGCTTGAGATGGGAGAAGGTCAGAAGGAGAAGCAGACTCCCCATGGAGCTAGGAGCCCAATGCAGGACTCGATCCCAGGACTCCAGGTTCATAACTTAAAGCGGAAGGCAGAGGCTTAACCAACTGAGCCACCCAGGTGCCCAGAGCTGTACTCTTTGAAGATGTCAATACCAAGGGGCACCTGGGTGGCTCAGTGAGTTAAGTGTTTGACTCTTGATCTCAGCTCAGGTCTTAATCTCTGGGTAGTGAGTTCAAGCCCCATGTTGGGCTCCATGCTGGGCATGGATCTTACTTTTAAAATCTTAATGAATTTAATTTTTCTTTTATTAAATGAAATGTATTTTTATTTTTAATATATCATGTTTATTTTTAATATATAATTTATTTTATTAAGATAAAAAATAAATTAAAATGTCAATATCAATAAAGACAAAGAAAGGCTGTAGGAAAATTCCAGACTGAAGGAGGCTAAAGAGACACAGCCATTCATCGCCATACCTGGCCTGGCTTGGATCCTATGCTGGAAGGAAGCAGAGTGGTGGAAAATCTACCCCAGCCCACCGACAGAATATCGACATACATTCATGCATTGCCCTTATGGAAGAGAATGTCCCTGTTCTTGGGAAATACAAAGGCAAGTATTTGGGGAGAAAGGGCCGTTATACAAGTAGTTTATTCTCAAATGGAGCAGGAAAAAAAAAAAGTTCGTAGACAGACAGACGAAGCACATGGGGTAAAACACTAACAATATGGTAAATCTGACTAAAGGGTATATGAGCCTTCTCTACACTGATTTTGTTTTTGTTTTTGTAGCTTTTTGTAAACTGGAAGGCACACATTTAAGAGGAAAAAGCTGGGGCGCCTGGGTGGCTCAGTGGGTTAAGCCTCTGCCTTTGGCTCAGGTCATGATCTCAGGGTCCTGGAATCGAGTCCCGCATCGGGCTCTCTGCTCAGCAGGGAGCCTGCTTCCCCCCACCTCTCTGCCTGCCTCTCTGCCTACTTGTGATCTCTGTCTGTCAAAGGAATAAATAAAATCTTTTTTAAAAAAAAGAGGAAAAAGCTGATGAGCCGGTAGCAGGATAGATGAGTAAGATATAGGAAGCTATTAACGTTTGCATCATGTTTTCAGTGCAAGTCACCGAGGGCACGCATGCGCACGTGCACACACACACAGCTGGTTACACGGCAGCCGATCCTACCGACATGGTCACAGTGTTCTTCACGCACCTGCCAACCACGTACACGCCAGACATAGTCACGTATCACTGGAGCCTGATGACAGCCTGGAGGGGCGGCTTCCGTTTGCCTGAGAGCAGGAGGCCCCCTTTGGTATAAACCCCTGTCCTAGAGCGGTTCCGATGTGTTCCCACAGACTCATCCCCACGGGCAAAGAAAAGTCACAATCAGAAACTCCTCTTTCCTAAAATCTTCGTGAGACCCCACGAGCTCCAGGGAGAGGGGCAGCCCTGCTTGGAAAGCGGCAGGCAGATCAACGTCAAGAGAGGGTCCTCCCCGTGTTGGGGAGGGTGCGGGGCTTCGGGACCCCTCGGGCATCCCACACCTGGGTGTGCACGCGCTGTGACTCAAAGTGGTCCCGTAGGCCACAGCAGCCTGGAAACGCCCTCCCTGTGTGCCTGCAAGGAAGCCCCCAGCGCTCAGAAGGCCCAGGCTGGGGAGAGGGAAAGGACAGGCAGGTACCAGGTGGTACAGAGAGGACAGGAATGACTGCATCCCTACCACCACCCCAGCTTCTACTGCATACCAGGCACAGGGCTAGGACATGCCTCGGGGAGCCCAGTGCAAAACGGGCATGCGGGGCCCTTGTCCAAAAATATTAATAATTTCCAGATGATAATGTCTGAGCATTAAACAAAGCATGTGGCTTTCTGCGCATGGTCCAGGGTGACCACAAGGTCACAGACCCATGAAGCCAGCTCTGACCAGACCCCGTGCTGGGAATTTTATACAGGTTTTTTTCTCATCTCTTACAAAGATCTTCAAGGGGGCATTTTACAATTTTTTTATTTTAATTCCAGTTATTTAGCATACAGTGTTATATTAGTTTCAAGTGTACAATATAGTGATTTCAGCACTCCCACACACGACCCAGTGCTCCTCCGAACAAGTGCGTGCCTTAATCCCCATCACCTGTTTCTGCTGTCCCCACCCCCACCCTTCAAGGAGGCATTTGTAATCTCCACTGAGTTGATGAGGAAGCTGAGCCCCACAGGGGTTAAGTGGACAAAACATGGCTAGTAGGGCACAGTAAAGAACGAATGAATGAACGATGAGGCAGATGGCTCGGACTTCAAGGCGCTTTTGTTACACCGCAGGTTCACTGAAGAACACCAATGAGGACTCTAGGAGCTCCTCTGTCCCAGTTAGTGGAATCCTGGGTCTGACTGCTTTTTCCTGACCTGGCTTTATATGCAGATTATCACCGCTCTAAGAAACCCCAGAAACTCAGCCCTGCAAACTTGCACGAGATGTGCCAACAGCAGGTGGCAGGACTTGGGATCCTCTGGACCAATTCTCTGTCTTTCCCAAGAATTCACAGCTGCCAGGGCCTGCAGACCTCCCTACCTAGGAACTTCCCATATGAAAGACCCCTGTGTCGTTAGTCCCAGTTCCGTCTACTGTGAGTCAGAACTCATGGTTTTATAAGCCTGCTGCCTGTTCTACATCGTACTACGCACCTGAAATGGTGGCAATTCATCTTTATCTTTGGAGGAAATCTGCTACTGGGAAAAGCCAAAAGTCACTGTGTGCCAGGTTAAGTTGAGAATATTGTTGAGGCTTAATTGTTTTTTCGTGCTCAAGAAGAAAATATATATGGCAATAAAGTAATGACTTCAGCATTCACTCTTCCAAAAACATGTTCAACAATCTTATGAACAAAGTGCAGGGTTATAAAAGATATATTATCTTTGAAAGCGAAGGACTAGTCCTCTGCAGGGGAAATTTGTTTAGATGCAAAAATAAAACATTCATTCTAGAACAGCAGTCTCGTTGAGTCAATAATCAAAAAAATGTCTCAACAAAGAAAAGCCCAGGACCAGAGGTCTTCACTGGTGAATCCTATCAGATGTTTAAAGAAGAAGTAACACCAGTCCTCAAACTCTTCCAAAAAAAAAAAAAAAACTGAAGAGGAGGGGCGCCTGGGTGGCTCAGTGGGTTAAAGCCTCTGCCTTCAGCTAGGGTCATGATCTCAGGATCCTGGGATCCAGCCCCACATCGGGCTCTCTGCTCAGCGAGGAGCCTGCTTCTCCCTCTCTCTCTCTGCCTGTCTCTCTGCCTACTCGTGATTTCTGTCTGTCAAATAAATAAATAAAATCTTTTTAAAAAACTGAAGAGGAAAGAACACTTCCAAACTCATCCTATGAAACTGGCATGATACCAAAGCTGACAAATTCGCTATAATAAAGAAAATTATAGACCAATATCCCTGATGAATATTAATGCAACAATTTTCACCAAAATACTAGCAAAAAGATTTCAGCAGCACATTAAAGAGACTATACACCACAACCAACTGAAATTTATTTCTGGAATGCAAAGATGTTTCAACGTATGAAAATCAATCAATGGAATATACCACTTAACAGAATATAGAGTGAAAAAAGCACATGATCATCTCAACTGATACAGAAAAATCATTTGACAAAATTTAATACTCCTTGATAAAAACACTCAGAAGGAAACTACTTCAGTATAATAATGGCTGTATGTAAAAAGCTAATATTTCACTTCATATTCAATGGTGAACAACTGGAAGTCTTCCCTCTAAGATCAGGAAGAGACAAGAATGACGGCTTTTGCCACTTCTATTCAACACAGAACTTGTTCCAACCAGAACAACTTGGCAAGAAAAAGAAAACCAGGGCAAATTGGAAAGGAAAAAGTAAAATTATCTCTGCAGACATGATATTCTATGCAGAAAATGCCAACAATTCCATTTTTTAAAACTGTTAAAATGAATGAATTCAGCAAAGTTGCAGGATATAAAAATCAACATATAAAAATCAGTTGTGTTTACACAGACTAAAATCAAACAATACAAAAAGGAAATTAAGGGAACAATTCCATTTACAATAGCATCAAGAAGAACAAAATACTTCAGAATAAACTTAACCAAGGAGGTAAAAGATTTATACATTAGGAACTTCAAAACATTGCTGAAAGAAATTAAAGGCAACAAAAATAAATTGAAAGACATCCAGCATTCATGGATTGGGAGGCTTAATGTTCTTAGGCTATCAAAACTACCCAAAGCAATATACAGATTTAATGCAAACCCTAGCAGAATCCCAATGGAATTTTTTGAAGAAATAGAAAAATCCACCTTAAAATTCATGCAGGAGCTCGAGATCCTAAATAGCGAGTGACCTTGAGAAAGAAGAACAAAGTAGGAGGCCTCACACTTCCTGGTTTCAAGACATTAGGCAAAGCTGCTGTAATCAAAACAGTAGGCTGGCATAAAAACAGGCATAGAGGGGCGCCTGGGTGGCTCAGTGGGTTAAAACTGCTGCCTTCGGCTTGGGTCATGATCTCAGGGTCCTGGGATCGAGCCCCACGTCGGGCTCTCTGCTCTGCGGGGAGCCTGCTTCCTCCTCTCTCTCTGCCTGCCTCTCTGCCTACTTGTGATCTCTGTCAAATAAATAAATAAAATCTTTAAAAAAAAAAAAACAGGCATAGAGGGCAGTGGAACAGAAGAAAAAGCCCTGAAATAAACCCTCATATAGACAGTCAAATGGTCTTCAACAAGGGTACCAAGACCATTCATGGGGAAAGGACAATCTCTTCAAGAAATGGTTTTGGGAAAACTGGATACCCACATGGAAAAGAATTAAATTGGACCCCTACCTTACACCACATATGAAAACTGATTCAAAATGGATCAAAGACCTAAACATTAGAGTTAAAGCTATAAAACTCTCAGAAAAAAATAGAAGAAAAGTTTCCTGACATTGAAATTGTCAATGATTCCTTGGATATAGCACCAAAAACACAGGCAAAGAAAAAAAATGAACGACAGCAAAATATATAACTTCCGTGCATCGAAGAACACAATCAACAGAGTAGAAAGGCAACCTATAGAATGGGAGAAAATATTTGTGAATCATATTGGGGCTTATATCCAGAATATATAAGGAACTTCTACAATTCAACAAAATTGAACCAAAAAATATTGAACGACCCAATTTAAAAATGGACAAAGGACTTGACTAGATATTTCTCCAGGGAGGGTATAAAAATAGCCAAGAAGCATATAAAAAGATGCTCCATAACACTAATAATTAGTGAAATGCAAATCGAAACCACAATGAGATATCACCTCCCGCCACTTAGGTTCACCACTGTCAAGAAAGAAAAAAAAGTGTTGATGAGGATTTGGAGAAACTGGAAGCCTTGTGCACTGTTGATGGGAATGTAAACTGATGCAGCCACTATGGTGAACAGTATGATGGTTACTCAAAAATTAAAAATAGAATCACCGTCTGATCCAGCAACTCTGCTTTTCACTCTATACCAACAAACTGAAAGCAGGATCTCAAAAGACATATTTGCACACCCTTCTTCACCACAACATTATTTACAATAGCCAAGAAGTAGAAGCAACCCAAGTGTCCATCAAAGGATGAGGGATAAACAAAAAAAGTGGTCTATCCACACCGTGGAATATTATTCAGCCTTAAAAAGGAAGAAATGTTGTCATATGCTACAACATGGATGAACCTTGAGGACATTATGCTGAGGGAAATAAGCCAGACTCAGAAGGACAAATACTGTGTGAGTCCACTTATATGAGGGGAGTACTTAGAGTCGTCACATCCACAGAGATGGAAAGTACAAGGGTGGGTTCCAGGGCTAGGTGAAGCCGGGAATGAGGGGTTGTTTCAGTTCTGCCAGATGAAAAAAAAAAATTGTATGTGAATATGTGAATGTATGTAACAGCATTGAACTGTACATTTTAGTGGTTAACATGGCAAATTTTAAATTATGTGCACTTTACCACAATTCAGAATGGTTTTTGGAAAGCTTGTCTTACCACCGTTCAGCTCGAACACTGATGGCGGTTCACGCCGCTGTCCCAGGATGGGGTCGTTACCTGGCAGGGAATTCTGCTCACTACAGCAGACCATAGTGGCTCTCTTCTTTCTAAGAACAGCTGAGCTTTTCTCTTTCTCCAGGTTTTTTGTGAAGAACAGAAAAATGATGGAGTGTGTGTGTGTGTGTGTGTGTGTGTTGCATTCAGCAAACTGTAGAGTTCCAACCAGATGGACAATTTCTTCTTAAATGAAGTCTGTAGACACTGTTCTGGCTTTCACACCCATTATCTTCTGAGGCACTTGCTAACCACAAAGGGGAAAGGGTGGATTGTATCATATCCGTTTTACGTGGGTTCAGACCAGGGTTTCTCCACCTTGGCACTGTTGACATTTGGGGAGGGAGGATTCTTTGTTGTGAGGGCTGCCCTGTGCACTCTTACATGTCTAGCATTATCCCTGGCTTCTAACCACATGATGCTCATAGCACCCCCCACCCAGTTGTGACAACCAAAAATATGTATAGACATTGCCGGGTGTCCCTTGGGGAACAAAGTCACCCCTGTTTAAGAACCATCAGTTTAGGGTGCCTGGGTGGCTCAGTGGGTTAAAGCCTCTGCCTTCAACTCAGGTCATGATCTCAGGGTCCTGGGATCGAGCCCCATGTCGGGCTCTCTGCTCCGTGGGGAGCCTGCTTCCTCCTCTCTCTCTGCCTGCTTGTGATCTCTGTCAAATAAAATCTTAAAAAAAAAAAGAAAAAAGAACCATCAGTTTAGAGGGTTTGAGTGAGATGTGGGAATGGGGACAACTCCCAGAATGCTTTGCTGTCTCCCACTTGCTTGAGTCCTACCTGCCTCTATACAGAAATCTCTCATTAATTTATTTCCACTTAGACCTTCTTGACTGAGCCATCTGTTTCCTGCCTGTTTGAACCAATAACCCAAAACTTAGGACAAGAACTCAAACTGGACACTGGAGCACACTGCGGCACTTAGAAACAACTTCCTTCCAGCAGGCTTCCTCCTGCCTGTTGGCCTCTGAACGTGCCCTCCTCTCTCTAGAACCCTCTGATCCTGCGTCTCTAATGTCTTTAGGATAGTCTCTCCCACCTTGGGTTATTTCCATCCTGTCTTGCTTCCACTGGACTTGGGGTTTAGGGAGGGAAAAAGAAAGCGACTGGATTTCACCCCATTTACACGAAAATGAAATTATATTTTGGATTGTTTCCCTTTTAATACTTGGATATGAAATGTATTGAAATATTATTTAGAACATTTTTTAGGGCTTCCATAGATTTTTTTAATTTTAAAGATTTTATTTATTTATTTATTGGTCAGAGAGAGTGAGCACAAGCAGGGGGAGTGGCAGGCAGGAGAAGCAGGTTCCCCACTGAGCAGGGAGCCCGATGTGGCACTTGATCCCAGGACCCTAGAATCATGGCCTGAGCCAAAGGCAGACGCTCAGCCAACTGAGCCACCCAGGAGCCCCGCATAGATTGTTTTAGAACAACCTGTGAAACTTGAAGTCTTCAGAACTTTCCAGATTGCTCACCTTTTAGCTTCTTAGGGGAAGGACTCCAAGCATGGTGCCCCAGAACGGGGTGACATTGAGACCCAGCTCGTGGGCTCGACTGGCTCATAGCATTTGCCAAAGCTCTTCAAGAGCCAAGCAAGAGGCTTTTCTTCATCTAACAGAGTTCTCTGGGTGCCCTTGGGCCTTGAAGTGGCAGTTTCGGTGGTGTCCTGGGGTCTTTGGAACTGAATAGCACCACTCATCAAATCAGTGTCCACTTGGTGGGAGGTAAACTTGTTGAGGGCCCGTCATGTACCACCACTGTGGTCGGCACCCTACACGGCTATTTAATTTCAGTGCAAGCTGACTTAAATGTCCTCTCGACACGTCTATGCCAGATCTGCAGGCAAACGTGTAGCGCAATAAATAGACTCAACATCAACAAGAAATGAGCTGTTTAATGACATTTCAGTGGAAATGAGGTGAGGAAAAGAGGGCGAGGATAGGTGAGTTGAACTTCTACAGTGGGGAAGGCGTCAGCAGTGGCCTTGAAGATGTTATGTCCAGTCCTCGCTATGGGCAGCCCCCCACCAGCGCAAGTAAGGAGCAGGGGCTAGGGGCCTGCTGGGGCTGGTGACATGGAACCAGCCAGCACGCCAGCACATCCCAAGCTCTGCAGGGAGACAACAGCCAAAAAGAGGCAGCAGGAGGACAGAGAACAACAGTCTGAGAGGTTGGGCCAAAACACGGAAGCTGTGGAAGCTGCCAACACTCTGGGGAAGGCAGAATGCCGAAGATGGGAAACAGCCAACAATCCAAGGATGCAAGATCACCTTAACACCCGGCCAGCCCGGTGGGGCAGGAAGGACGTGAAAAAGCCTAAGCTCCGGGGAATGGTGTCCAGCAAGCCAGGAGAAGGGGATTTCTAGGCAGATGGGGCCAGGTTGGGACAGGCCTCAAAGAAGAATAGGAGGGCAGGCCACTGTGACATAGGCATCCTTGAAGGTAAGCCAGTGGAAAAGCTTCTAAGGGCAGATGCAGGAAGGGGCAGCTCGGCTGATTCTGGACCAAGGGACTTCCTCTCTCTGCCCTGCTTTTATGCACCTCTTCTGCTCCCCAGGGTGAAGCAGCAAGTCTCTGCAGGTCTGCAGCTGGTGGCTGCAGTGCAGGCAGAAGCCTAGATCCTATGGGGACCTCTCTGCTCCTCCAGAGAGAGCTCAGAGGCATAATTTAAGCAATCTACCATACAGAGAAGCCAGACATGGAAAAAGCATTTCACTGGGGGCGCCTGGGTGGCTCAGATGATTAAGCGCCTGCCTTCAGCTCAGGTCATGATCCCAGGGTCCTGGGATGGAGCCCCACATTGGGTTCCCTGCTTGGTAGGAAGCCTGCTTCTCCCTCTCCCACTCCCCGTGTTTGTGTTCCCTCTCCCGCTCTCTCGCTCTCTCTCTGTCAAATAAATATACAAAATCTTAAAAAAAAAAAATAGAAAGGAAGGAAGGAAGAAGAAAGAGCATTTCACCATCTCAGAAAAGTGTCCCAGAAAGGTGGGGGTACCTGAAGGAAAAAGGTTTTTCTGTGATATGGGCAGTGCCTTTATGAACATAGAAGATGGGGTATCTCAGAAGAGGTATCCCCAGGCACGCGCACGCACACACACACCCATACATGTACACACACAAGTGTGAGCACATACACAATCTCTGTATCTCACTGACAGCTTATTATGAATCCCTTTTTTCGAAAGAAGGAGCTCCATCCATCAGCCAGGACGCTGCACCATACCCAGGGCCCTCCGTGAATCTTCCGTAACTCACTCCTGGCTAGTATTGGCTATGGGATGGCCCTCTCTAACGTGGGCAAATGAAAGCCAGCTCAATGGCCAGGGCAAAACACACATGTCAGGCAATGGTGCTGACCCCAGTGCCGCTGGTTATCATGACTGCAAGGTCACTAGGCAGCTTTCCTGGGTATCTCACCCCTATCCTTTCCGTCAAACTCAAATTGACCTGAAAAACACCTAACCTGACCTACATTGACACTCTCTCCTGAAGGTCAGATCGGTATTTCCATTTGCCAACTATCAACGTGTTGCCGACACAGCTAAAATTCAAGGTGCCCCAAAACTGAAATCGTGTTCCCTGAAAAATTTGCCCTGTCCTGTATCCCTTTTCTGTCACTGTGTTCCCCGAGCTACCCACATTGGCCTTGGTCTTTATTGTGGCTCTCTCCAACCCGAGCGAGTCTAGCTTCCGGGTAGGTGTGACCCTTTCCCCTGTCGCTGTCATACAGACCACTCCCTGGCGCACACTTGGATGGTAACTTCATCCCGGTTGCTCTCCTGATCTGCCTTTAACCCACCCCCAACACTCCTGCCACAGATGTCTCCCACGTGCACACGTGGGTATGTCAGTCCCTGGTTAATACTCTTCAGTGACCCCAAATCACATTCACAAAGAAGTCCGATTCCTTGGCAAGGCCGGCCAGAGTCTGAACTGGGAGCCTCTGGCGCTTCGCTCTCATCTCCAGCCCCAACAGAACCTCCCGTGCAGGGCTCTGGTGCGCTTCTGAAGCAGACCCTCTCACCCGGTCCCCGACCCCGTAGGCCTGCTGAGTGCCAGATCCCTCTGATCGCCGGCTTTCTGGTTTCCACCCCAAGGACGTGGAATGCTGGCAGACAAGGGCAGTGCCCCGTCCACCGCGGAACCCCTTGCCTGCGCCTGGCACACAGCGGACATCGGACATCGGACGGGCGCCCGCGGAGCGCACGACCCGCGCCGCGGCTATGTACACGTGTCAGCCGCACAGGCTGGTCTGGAAGAGCCCCCGGTCCCTTTAGGGCTTCCCGGTCACACACTCATACTTCCAGAACGACTCGTGAGCGCGTGTATTTTATTCTACAAAGGAGACGTAATCAATGGGGGGGCACTGTCCTGCCGCCCCATGTTCCTTAACTACGTGTTTTGGATAAACCACTACCCCGTTAAAAGCGAGTCTTCCGCAGCGACAGCGGCCCGCCCGCGGACACACCGTCGAGGCGCGACACACAGGCGCGGGCTCTCTTCCAGGACCGCCCGCCGCCGCCCTCACGTGAGCGCCGCCGCGCGGCCCGAACGACCGAAAACGCCCGCCAGCGCCCACCGCGGCCACGCGCGAGGCCCGTCGCCCCGCGAGTCCCGTCGCCCGGCGCACCCTGCAGTCTCCACGCCCGTCGGGGACGGCCTCTGCCCCCCGACACACTGCGAAGGAGCGGAGCCTAGTTAGCCCTCTGCTGGGAAAGCTCACCGCCCCGGCGCTCCGAGCGAGGGGAAGGCGTCACGTGACCCCGCGGTCACAATGCAGAGGTCTCCTCACGTGGTTGACGATCACGCCAAATTGAAGAATGTAATAAAATCCCATTGGCGCCGCTGGAGCCCGACCCGCGGGGCGGGGCCTCGGGGGCGGGGCCAGCGCGGAGGGCTCGGGGGCGGGGCCTCCGGTGGGCGGGGCCTACGGCGGGGCGGGGCCTCGGGCGGGACGGGGAGGGGCGGGGCCTCCGGCCCGGGCGGAGCCGACCGCAGCTCCCGGGGGCGGGGCCCAGTAGGGCCGGGCGAAACCGCCGCTCGCGCGGCCCCGGGGCTCCTCAGCCGGTCCTGTGCGCCGGCGCGCGGCCGTCTTTGACCCTGGCGAGCGCGGCGGCGGTGGCGGCGAGGGGGCGACGCCGGGAGGTTGCGGGTCGCGCTGGGCCACGTCCCGCCTGCTGCAGCAGTTGTTGCCATCCGTTTCAGACGTGCCTTTTCCACGGCTGCCTTGTCCCCGCACCTGCGCCGCGTGTGCCGGCCAGCAGCCGTCATTGCAGCCCCACGCCCCTTTCCGAGACTGGGCTCGTCTCTCCCGGCCCACCCTCGCTACCGGCAGCGCTGAGGAGGCCCCGGGAGCCGGAGCCCTGCTTGGGGGCGGGGAGGTTTGGGGGGGAGAACGGGAACCGCGCGCGGGGGCGGGGCCGCGGCGGAGAGCGTTAGGGCACGTGAGGGCGCCTCGGCCAATGGCAGGGCGCCTGGAGGCCAGAGGGGCGGGGACGGGCCGGGGGCGGCGGGGCGGGCCGGGGGCCTGGGGGAGGGGCGGGGCGGGGCGGGCCGGGGGAGGGGCGGAGAGACGCCGCCGCCGCCGCCGCCGCCGCGGCTGCCGCAGCCTGTGGGAGCCTGGAGAAGGGGAAGTGCGAGCGAGCGAGCGAGCGACTCAGTCCCCGGGCGGCGGCGGCGGCGGCGGCCGGGGGTCGCGACGGCCGGGGCGGGGCCCTGCTGCTGCTGCGGGGGGCAGGCGGTGGCGGTCCGCACCAGCCATGCCGAATAAAAACAAGAAGGAGAAAGTGAGTCCGGGTCCGGGCCGCCCGACGGGCCGCGCCGGGGAAGGGAAGGGGCCGCGAGGAGGGCGGGCGGGGAACTGCTCGGGAGCGGGGAGCGGCGGGCTCCGGGACCCCGAGGGCGCAGGAGCGCCGGGCGGGGGCGGGTCGCCGGGGCCCAGGCCGGGCTGGGGTCCAGACGGCCCGGGCCGGCGTGCGGGAGCCCGGCCGCGGTGGGGGCGGCGCGCGCGGTGGGCGTGAGGGGCAGGTGCGGTGGCGGAGGTGGTTGACTCGGCCTCGCAGACGCCTGGGCAGGGGCTGGAGGGCCCCCCTCCCCCTGGTGAAGGATTGTCTGCTCTCCTGGGGACGCTCTGGGGCTCTGAAATACTCTTCGTGTCCCAGGTGGCGGCGGTGTTGCCCGTGGGTGTGCTGCGCTGCGTTTGGGGGTGGTGGGTACGGTTTTGCTCCCGGCGCAGCTCCGTAGCGTCTCCGAGCCACCCCAGAAATCCCGGCTCGCGGGGTTTACGGAGGGAGGCCAGAGGGGGATGTGATGTGGACCCATCAGAATGCCCCGAGCGCCGTAATGTGGGTTCATCTGCTTCTCCAAGTTTGCAACGCCAAATACAGATCCCGAAAACAAGGAGGATCTGGCTTTGGGGGCGGGGGTGTCGCAGCTCAGTGTTGGGTCTCTATATAACGGGAGGCAGCGTTTCTTGATGGTATGGCTTAAGATTGCCCGAAGTTCCAGGAGAGCTGTGTAAATCTCTTTTAGAACTGCATCTTGGTTTATCTGATGTTTAGCAGTCTGAGAATTGAGAAGCCTAACTGATCTGCTTCATGTTTCCCAGGAACCACCAAAAGCAGGGAAAAGTGGAAAAAGTTCAAAAGAAGGACAAGACATAATAGACTCAGAGGTAACTGCTCTCAAATATTCCCTTTCCGTTTTTTCATGAACTTGTGACTGCGGGCCGCACAGCCTGGTGAAAACCAGACTCTTCTAGAATGTTTCCCTGCACGAGATTGTCTGCGAGTCTCCTTTAGAACCTGAAATTTTAGTTCTTTCGGTTTCCCTTATTTTAGTCTGGAAGAATACGCATGGGTTTATGGAAGTTGTGTCTGTGCAACTGGTATTTTTAAGTTTATAACCCCCGACCTCAGATGCAGCTGCCCTCCTGCAGACTGGCTTCCCCACGGTCGTTCATGTTTGTAGCTTTCAGGTCCTCCTCCCCTTCCTTCCTTCGGGAGTCAGCCACCAGTTTTTGCTCTCCTCTCACCTTTGCTTCCCTGGTGCGGTCTTTGTGCTTGGGTCTCGCACTCGATGCTCTGCTGATATCTGATGCCCAGAGCCTCTTTCCCTAGGGGCGTGGGTTGGTACCTTTCAGTTGAGTTAGTTTGGGTGCTTGAATACCATCGTCTGTCATCTGTCACTTGTTTTCTCTCTCTGCGTTGGCCAGTCCTGACTTCTTTTGCTTCTCCGCTGTGGACTCGCTAAAGAGCAACCGGAATGCTCAGGGAGGACGGTGTCTTCCTGGTGGGGTTGATGGCGTTCCTGGGCACACAGGTGCTAGCACTTGGCCTGTTCTTCTTTGGGAGCGGTGTTGAACTAGAACCCCTCAGGCGAAGGATCCAGGAGCTGTCTGGACCCAGGCTGAGCTGGGAGGCCCTTTTGGATCACTGGTAGCCGAGAAGGGGCTTGCTCCTAGTGTCCCGTTCTCCAGAGCTAGATCACCCAGGTCCCTGCTCTTATCACAGATGACATTAATTTCAAGTGTCAGACCCCCTTCCTGTAAGTTGAATTAGAATGAGTTCCATGTCTTCTGGGGAAACACAGTTAACTGGTGATTATAGGCGGTAGCCTTTTTTTTTTTAAGCCCTGGGGAGTGGTATCTTTTCCTTATCATTTGGTGCATTCTAAGCCTCCCTTCTCTTGAGCAAGTGGTTGGTTCCAGCAAATCTGTCATCCTCCCCGAAGCAAAAAGAAATCCAAAGGTTCCTCTAATATCAGTAGTTGGGAATTATTGGTGCCAGTCCTTCTCTGCCCTGTCTTTATACCGGATAATCACATTTTATGGTGACATTCTTGTTTTCGACTTGCTTCCTTCCGTGTCAGTTTTTTGACTAAATTGATTTAAGTGAAACTTAGTCCCTTTGCACTTACTTTCTTACCTTCTGTTTACGGGTGTCTCATTAAAGCTGCTAAGGCTTCCAGTACTCCCCCGAACCTTCCTCATTCACACACCTGTCTCCTCTCACCGTGATTGTGACAGAGAATATCAGTGGTCTGGTTCACTTACTCCCATTTTAGCAGAAAGAACCTGCCTTGATGGCTAACATTAAGTCTGAACCTGGAAAGTCCACCCGTTCGCTTAAAGATCACAAACGCACTAGTACGTACAGTGCTTGTCTTTAAGGTCGTTTGGGTTCCTAGACTGTCAGCTGCTTAAGACTCTTGAGGTGTGGCCCCGCAGTGCCTGAGTGTGATGCCCCACTTGTCTTTTTGTATTTTTTCTAGAGCTACTGTCTAAGAGCTGGAGCTACAGAGCTTGAAATTACCACCGAAAAATACTGAAATGGTGGGCCCTTCACTGCTTCCTCATAAGGATACCAGAGGCAACAAGGCCCATTAAGCAGGACAGTGGGCACATGACTGTGCGCTCTTGTTGCAGGAGTACAAATTGAGGCACTTCCGTTCATCTGAACTTTGGGTCGAGCCTGACTTTGTTCGATGTCGGTTCCCTTCTCAGTCTTCACCTCGCTTCTTCCCCTCTGGTTCCACCCACTTACCAAGTACGGTTGACCCGCTCAGGGGCACGGGACCCTCACTGCACACTCTTTACCTGTCCTGTCAGCGTTCCTCCGAACTTGAATGTTTTTCACCTGAACCGTTCAAATAGGACTGCTCTTCCCGTGC
This sequence comes from Taxidea taxus jeffersonii, assembly GCA_003697995.1. Taxonomy (NCBI): domain Eukaryota; kingdom Metazoa; phylum Chordata; class Mammalia; order Carnivora; family Mustelidae; genus Taxidea; species Taxidea taxus. The sequence continues at coordinate 34,577 of RCUC01169483.1, forward strand.
TGCTTTTCAGACCTGTTCAGTGTCCCGTCACCTTCACAGCTGGCTGTCACTCAGGTCAGCCTGTGAAGTCACCTGTGGGGGGTGGGGGGCGGTCCCCCCCCACCGGGACCGTCCCAGCCTGAGGGCTGTGCAGAACGGGTCCTCCCAGGGCAGAGTAGCCAGGCTTGGGAAATCATCTCAACAGAGAACACGTTAAAGAGAACTTGGCCCGCGGTTGGTTGCCTTACGCCACTTCAAGACTGGAAAAGGTCCTTACACGCAAATCCTGGCTGGCTGTAACCCAGCCTCACGGCAAACAGAGGAACCAAGTGGCTTATACTGCAGAACACTTTTCCCTTAGAACAAAGGAACATTTGATGGTACGGGGGGGGGGGGGGGGTTAGGAAGTGGAGTTCTGTGGTAAAGGATAGAGTGGTGTAGGGGAACATATTTTAACCTGGGGAGTAAAAATGCTGACTCCTGACTGCCCTAAGTGATGTCAGCTAGCTTTCGTGGCCCTGTTTCCTTACCTCAAAAAACAGTGGAGAGTTTCAGATTTGGCCATTTTTAACTCTGTAGGACAGATTAGGCATGACCCTTCTTGAAAGAAGTTTCCCCTGCGAGACTTACGGCAGACTACATCTTCCAAAGTAACAAAATACCATTAAAGGTCATAACTGCTGCTGGGCACATTTTTCTAGAAATTTCTTCTCAAATGATGTATATTGGTACATTTTTGTTTGTTCTATTCTCTTCCAAATAGGATGTTTAAATTTGACTTATTCACTCGAAACTAAAGTCTCTGCCCAGTACTTACGGGTTTATTTCGTGGCGCACTTAAGGAGTGAGGCTACAGGTGGGCTCCTGGGTGCTCAGAACTCCACTCTGAGCACCTGTCCTTGGTGTCACCTTCAAAGCTGTGCAAACATATGTAGACCCCCTTGACGAATATTTAGAATCTTCATCGATCGCTCAGAGGCTTCTAAAGTCCGTTCAGGAAGATGAGACCATGCCATGGCGTTTTTTATATGTGGTGTCTTAATCTGTATACTGCCTCCAAAGTTATGTTTTCAAAAGTGTTAATGCTCTCTGTAAAGTGATTTGTTCGAGCACATTAAAGGTTGTTTTGAGCGCTGTTCTCTGGTCACGTATGTTACCTGCCCTGCTTCAGCGTAGTTTGGTCTGGAAGTCTCTACGGCAACTCTGACATAATACCTCTTCCTGGAAAGAAAGCTGAGTGGTCCTCTCCAACTCGTTAGCCCGTTTTGACACCTTCTACCCTTAGCCATAACGTTTTTCTCTCTGTAATCCGTCCCTTTACATCCTGGGCAACCCGCCTCAGTGTTGCAGAGATGGGGAGCAGGGCTTGCTGAGGTCCCACAGGTGTGGCTGGCGGAGTCCTGTTTGAGAAATTAAATCCAAAATTTGAAAAACATGAGTTCATCTAGTAATAACCCCCATTACCTGGTAACAGAAACAACATTTTGGTGGAAAGTATCTTTTTAAGAAAAATCTGACTTTCTAGTCACTCGGCTATGTAGCAGGAATTTTATTTAACCTGAGTGTTGGAGGACAGTGGAAGTGGCCTGTTGGTAGGTGTGTTTCCTAGGGAGACGGCTGTGATGATCACCTCCTAAGAGGAGAGTCCCCGACTCCCCTCCCCCAAAACACCAAAGCCACTGTCTAAAGGCTGATTCTGAGCTCATGCTGTCACTAGGGGCCGCCTCTGCCACACTGCCCATCATTTTCTCCCCACTTTTTTTCTGCACAACCCTAAATGGGACCCCAGTGAACTTCAAGAGAGGACCCAGAGGACCAGCACTTTAAATTTTTTTTTTAAATTCTTGTCTGTTAACACAGAAGTGGAATTCCCTGCTTTTGATCACCATCTCTTGGCCCACTTTCCCAGCCACTCTGCATGGTCTTTGCTTAGAACCCTGCTGTTCCGGAAGGTCGGAGGCTCTGCAGAGGGGCTATCAACTGTGGGTGGGAGGGCGTGAGTTGGGAGCAGGTTCTGTGAGCTTCCTGTCCGTCCCCAGGGCTCGATGCTCCTGCACGTGACCATGTGCTTGGCAGACCCCCAGTGCCGCCTCCCAGGCGAGACCCACTGGCCCGAGCAGGCACCCCCACCTTCAGTGCCATTGATGGGTAGACCAGATGCTTCCCCGCAGTGCTGCCCTGTGTGCTGGAGGATGCCTGCCAGCACGGGCCCTCCCCACTAGGCAGTAGTGGCTGCACACCTCTCCGGTTCTGGCAGCCAGCAGTGTCTCCAGACATTGCAAGATGTCTCCTACAGGGCAAAACGGCCCCCGGTGAGACCACTGCTTTAGAAAGACCCTTCCACGAAGTATGTACATCTACTTGCAAATCATGCCTGATACATACTCCTCCCCTAGCAGGGTTCAGACCAAAGGGGCCGCAGCACCCCTTCATGCTCTTAAAAATCAGGGTCCCAAAGAGCTTTTATTTAGGTGGGCTTTAGCTGATAACTTTTCCTGCTAGAGATTAAAACAAATTTTTAAACATTCCTTAATTCATCTTGTAGTAACACACCCAATGCATGTTCATGTAAGTAGGGTGTTTTTACAAGAAATAACTATTCACAGAAATGTACTGAGAAAAATGGCATTGCACCATGTTTTTGCAAATTAATGTCTGGCTTAGTAGAAGCTCGCTGGCTCCTTGAGTCTACTCTTGCATTCAGCCTGTTTTGATACCCTGTGCCTTGTAGCCTGTGGAAAATTAACCTACTGATGGTTTATAAAGGTGAATCATGGCTTCGTGTTATCGTAAAAGCACGGACCCCAGAAAGTGCCTGCAGGACCTCCCTCTTGGGGTCCCCAGACCTCGCTTTGTGACGTACCCTCCCGCATGCTCTTCACTGCCCATCGTGGTCCCTTCATCTCCTTAGCTGCAACTCAGGGTCACTTATTCTGATATTTAAGGGGAGCTTTTCTCACTGTCTTGGCCTCTATTTTTTCTGTCTTTTAAATTTGAATAGCAACTATTGGCTCTATCGGTTACTTATTTATACTGCCTTGGACCAATTTTATTTACCTTGATTCACCTCCCTAACTAGATTAAGTACTCGAGGACAGCAATTTAACTTGATTCTTCTTTGCGCTTGCTGTGTATGTGAGGACCTGGAGGCCAGAAGTGTTTGTTGGCAGATTTTAAAAGTGCTCAGGAGGAAGGGGAGCTTCAAATCAATTAGCTTGCTGGGGATTCTGATATGCTAAATTAGAAGGGGGGGGAAAGATCTTGTTTCTTTATCTTTTGATCCTCTAAGGAAATTCTGATGCAGAGTTTTCTCTCAAATAAATAGCAGTGGACTAAAACAGAAGATTATGGTACTTGGGTCTTTTTCTAATGTCCTATGAAAGTTTTTGTTTTTTTTTTAATTTGAGAGAGAGTGAGCACATGAGAGGGGAGAAGTCAGAGGGAGAAGTAGACTCTCTGCTGAGCAGGGAACCTGATGCAGGACTCAGTCCTGGGACTCCAGGATCATGACCTAAGCTGAAAGCAGTTGCTTAACCACCTGAGCCACCCAAGCGCCCATCCTGTGAAAGTTTTAGAAGAGGGTTTTGCTTTTGCTTTTGCTTTTGCTTTTGCTTTGCACCGGAGGTCAGTGGTAAGATGTACAGTGTCATAAGATCTTATTTTAATTAAAGCAGTTCAAAATAGGATTTCCCTTTAAATACAAGGCTTCTAATATGACCTTCAGTGCTTTATATTTTTCATTTTGAGTTTATTTTGGGAGTTTTTCTCAGTAGAACATACATAAACAGTTGGCCCTTGGACAACATGGGGATTGGGGGTACCAATCCCTCCCAACACACACACACACACAAACAACGAAGAATCTGTCGTATAACTATTGACTCCCCCAGAACTTAACTAGTAGCCCTCTGTTGACGGGTAGCCTTACTGATAGTAAAACAGCTGGTTAACACATACTTGGTATGGTACAGTTACTGTATACTGTCTTCTTATGATAAAGTAAGCCAGAGAAAAGAAAATGCTAAGAAAATCATAACACAAAATACATTTTAAGTGTAGTGTATTTATTGAAAAAAATTGGGCCCATGCAGTTCAAACCTGTGTTGTTTAAGGGTGCTGTATATTTTTTAAAAATATTTTATAAATCTTATATACATATTAGAAAGTTTTGTTTTGATCATCTTGTTCTGTACAAGCACTGGGGAAGATAAAAAGAATATGGTCCTCATGTCTTAAGAAATTAAGTGCTGACCATTTCTGTTATTCACAAAGTGTCCCACCTGTTGTTCATGGGTATTCGGTAGACTTACCCATGGGGAATGGGGGGGTAATTTGTCCCCCCCCATCCATCACACCGTGCAGCTGCTGAAGACAAGGGTCAAGAAGGAGCACATTTCTTGTGAAGACCCCAACCGGAGGAAATAGGTGCTTTAAAGCCCCTGAGCAAACACAGGTCAGCACGAAATGGGAGCCCCAGAAAGACGTCGGGTGTGTGTCGCAGACAGGAGCAGTCAGCACCCCGTCCCTCGTTAGGAAAATCTCCGTTACATGATCCACAATTCTAGAAAGAGTTCAGTGAATTACATGAAATAATTTATCTAGTGTTCTTGTTCACAGAAGAAGCCCAGAGTCCCCCCTCCCCGTTAGAGCAGTTGCGCTGTGAGTGCAAGCCTTCAGCCCTCCCGTGTCAGGGTGGGGAGCTTTCCACCTGCTCCTGCCACGTGAGTCAGTCTGCCACCGGCATGAATCACGGTGATATTTCCCCAAGTCACAGGGAAGATTCATGTGAAAGATTTCAACTATAAAAAAGCTCCAGCTTTGCCTTAAAACATCGGGTGCCCGCCAAGGTCGGGGCTCGTTGGTGTCTGGTTTGGCACGACGTTATAGGTCATGATCTCACACCTTCCCGTCCGCATGTTGTGCTCAGCCACGACTTGGCGGGGTCCTGCTTCTGGTCCGGTTTGGGAAGGACCACTGCAGGGAAGCCTGCTGCCCAGATCCAAATCCAAGCCGTGCTGCCATCTCCGTTTTCTCCACCTGGGGGAGTGAGAGGACAAGGCCAGAACCAAGTGGGAGGGGGGTGCGGGGGGGCAGAGAGGGTAATTAGTTTGAGGACACTGGATTTCCTTCGCAAATATTTTATTAAGACGAGATTTAGCATGGCTCTGAAGGGGTAGCGGGTCTGAGCTCATGCTGTTCTTGCCCAGTGGGAATGCCGGAATGCCGGCAGGATGCTAGCCATGAGCCACCTGTGGCCCTTGAAATGCATGGAAATCAAATTAAATTTAAGAATTCAGCTCCTCAGTCATATGAGCCACATTTCGAGGGCTCAGGAGCCGCGTATGGCTGGTGGCTGCCCCCCCGGACAGCAGCTGGAGACCACCTCCCACTTCACAGACAGCTCTGATGGGCAGAGGGGCCTAAGACGCGGGCAGTAGCTTCCAAAATACGCCCGTTCCGGTGTGTGTCCCTACCTTTAACTCCATCGTCTATCGCTCTTAATACAAAACACCAAATTTAGGAGGAAGTGGATACAATTAGGGGAAAGGGGACGGTGGAGGAGAAGGGACGTGAGGGGCGAGAAGGAGGAGGCCCTGCTCGCCCCAGGCCAGGCCTGCCTCTGTTGTGAGGAGCAGCCGCCAGTGTGCGGACCAGGCCACGGCGTCTCCCGAGGGGGTGGGCCCGGGGAGACCCAGGGACACGACGCCCCTCTTGTCTTCCTTTTCAGACGTTTTCTCTTTATCTGTTCTGGCGGTCGAAACACACATGGTTCAACAATAAAACAGTACAAAAATCCCCGCTCTCACTGCACCTGACCCACACTCGGGAGCGAAGCTGTCGTCTCCCCTGCTCTGCCGACTAGCTCGGTGGCCCAGAGGTCAGGCCCTGGAGGGCAGTGCCCTGTCACAGGGGTGACCCTTTTCTCTCCCCAAGTCATTTTCTTCCCTGTAGGCCCTGCTTTCCCCGTCATGGGCTTTCCCCAGGTGACTCATTCACAGTCACCCCCTAGGCACGCTCTGAGACCGTCCTGAGCGCTGGGGACCCTCGTGGGTGCTGGGGGGCAGCACAGGACACACGGCAGTGTGTCAGACAGTGCCAGGGGTGCTGGTGGGTACAAGGGGCGCTGTTGGTGTGTGAAGTTTGGTTTCCTACCCTGCAGAGCCATGGCCCTGGGGCTCTCCACACCGGGAGGGCCCTCTGGTCACTGTGATGTCGAAGCTGCTCCCAGTTGCCAGAGACTGCTTCAGGTGGCCCAGGGTGGTCTCACCCAGGAGAGGAGTTGAAGTTGCCACCCGAACGGGAAGTGGGAGCCTGTGCTGCCAAGATCTGGGGGAGGAGGGCATCCCGGCCAGAGGAAGTAGCCGGTGCAGAGGCCCGATGCAGAAGGCGGGAGTGAGCTTGTGTGTGCACTGGAAGTCCAGCTGCAGACAGAGCAGGGTGGCTTGAGCAGAAGGGATAAAGTCAGAGAGATGGGGTGCAGGCAGGGAAGGCCCAGTAGGGTCTTGTCAGCGGCCCTTGGCAGGATTTGGGGTTTTCATTCGTAAGGTGGTGGGAAACCATTGCGCTGGTTTGAGCAGGGAGAGGGGGTGATCGGACCACGTATTACAAAAGATCTCTGCGGTGCTGTGCGGGAAGCGGAGGGGCGAGAATTGGCAGCGGGCCCGTCAGCTGCCCAGCTCCCGCATACCCGGAGCTCGTGCGGCCTCCTGCCCGGAAGGGCCACGGTGCGGAGAGCGTTGCTCACAGGGGCCGCCCCAGCATAGCAGCCTTCGTGTTTCCTAGACAGCCTGGTTTCTCGGGAGACCACCTTTTTCGCCCTCATCAGCACTCGGCCTGACTGTCCCCAACCGCAGGCTTGTCCCGGCACCGCCTGCTGAAGAGTGTTCCCCACGGAGTAGCCCTGGCTCGTAACTCTGGGGCTGTCTTTATTCAAGTATTGTGTTCTTCAGATGAACGTTCTTTCAAAAGCTCTTTCACGGCGTGCAGGTCGGCTTCTCGGGCTCTGGGTCTCGCCGTCTCTGGCACGTAGTGGAGCTCGTTCGTCATACGACTGCAGAAGGGGAGAATTTTGGAAGATGTCGGGAGGGTAGAGCTGCTTGCGTGACAGACACAAGGGAGGTGGGGTCTGAAGTCCAGGGACCGAGCAAGGTCCCCGGTCTGGCTCCGCGGCTCCCTGCACGATCCCGGGAGATGGCCCTGCCCTCCGGGGAAGGGCCCTGCACCCCGGCGTGACAACTGCTCCGGGCGCCCGCGCTGGTTTGGGCTCAGGACAGCAGCTGGCCACGCGTGGGCTGGGGGAGGTCGCAGAGACTGTCGGGGGACATGGGCAGTTCTGTGTGGGCAGTGCCCTCTCGGGGCGCCGACCCCTTCATGTCCAGTTGGCTCCTGGTACTTGGCACTGAGGAGAAGGGGGTGTTCAGAGCGTCTCCGTTTCTCCAGGCTCCTGCCTTGCTCTGCTGCTCCAGAACCCTTTCGGGCCCTCCTCACCTCCTTGGGCCTCGCCTCCCTTCTGGGCGCTTCTTGTGGGTGACCTTGTGTGTCTGCACAGCCCAGGGAGGGCGTTAGACGGACAGCCATTCTGTCCTGTCCCGTCTGTCCTCTGTTGTCACTGCACACCGGGGCCCGATCGGCTCCTCGCGCAGCTGTCCCTCAGCCAGGCCTCCCCTCGGTGGCCTCCCCGTAGGCACGCGGCACGATCAAGGCCCTTGCCTTCCAGACCGCCCCAGGTCCCTGCTAGGGCACTGCTGTTTGCCCTGACACTCCTCTTCCCGCCGCCTTCCCGAAGCTGTTACGGACAGCCCAGGCCTCCCCAGGTTGGCCTCAGCCCAGGGGCCTCTCAAGTGGCCTCGCTGCCCTCAGCAGCCTCCACCAGCCCCAGGATGACGAGCCCAAGTCCGCAGACTTCGGCTTTCCGGGCCGTCGGATGGGTTGACCTCCTTCCTGAAAGACTTCCCTCAGCCTCGTCCTTCTCCTCAGCCCCCTCGTCCCCCACCTCTTCCACGCTGCACTCCACTGGGTGGTCTCACTCATTCAGTGACTTCAGTGACTGTGTAGACGGGTGACTTCCGAGTTCACGTCCGGCTTACACGAGGTGACTGAGCTAGCCACACAGCCGCACCGCCGGGCCCCGCGAGGGTGGAGAAGGCAGCCGAGGGCGGCCAGGTGGCGGCCAGGACACGAAGGACAGCACTCCGGCCCTGGTCCGCAGGAAGAAGAGAGCGTCGTGGGGGAGTGAGGAAGGGCGTCACCATGTCTTCCGCTTGGACCCAGTGTGCTCATGGCCTGGCCTCTCAGCCCCTTTCTCCTTCCCATCACAGTGACGGGCTGCCAGCTGCCCGCCTGCTGGTTCCCCGTGCCTCCCCGTCTGTGCTCCGTGTCACCCATGCACCTGCTGTCCGCTGGGGCGGTGTGCGGTCCGGACTGCTAGCGGGGACCGTCCCTTCCCGGCCATCCGCAGTCCGCGCCACAGCCTGAGGCAGCTTTCTAACAGGAGGATGGATTCGCACCCTCACCCCGCTCAGGGCCCCCTGCGCAGCTTCCAGGTGCCGGCCAGGTCAAGGGCAGACTCTGACCCAGCTGGTGGGCTCTGCCAGCACCTGTGGCCCCCAGGCTCCCCTGGAGCCTGCCTGTCTGCAGCGAGGGTGGTCACGCTGAGCCCCCACTCTCGGTGGCCCTGCCCGAATGCTAGTCCCCCAGCACACACGTGTGCCCTTAGAGGGGCCTCCCTGACCCGCCCAGTGCAGGGTAGTCCCCTGCTCTCACAGGACATGCCAGCTGGTGTCCAAGACCTCCTGGAGCTGACATCCCTTTGGGGGAATGACAAGACGGCCACCTCGTAGCCAAGCACATCTGGGCGGGCAACGGCCCACAGAGCGCAGTGCGCCACGCGGAGGCCTCAGGAAGCCATGCTCAGGGTGGGCAGGGGGGAAGCTGGGCCAAGGCACAGGCCCAGCCGGAGCAGGGGCTGGTGACCCGAACATGGGGCTCTATAGACCACTGTTAAGCCAGCGGGCTGAGAGCCCTGAGAAGTGGCTACAGTGGGTTAGCCTGAGTCATGGGACCAGGTTTTCTTTCTAGAAGCTCATTCGCCTGCCCCGAGGACAGTGGTCTTGGGGAGGGAGGCCAGCAGGGCCCACGCAGAGGGGCCGGGGCTCCGAGTCAGCAGGTCTTGGGGATGACTTCCTGCTCTGTCAGACGTTCGGAGGCTCGTCTCCACGTGTGTCCTACACGGGCTGTGGATACGCGTGGAGTTAACTCTGTTTCACGAGTTAGCCGGTCGCCCGGGGCTGGTGTTCCAGGCTCTGCTGCAGGAGCTGGCTGGTCCGCTCCTGCCTGGGAGGGAGCCGCACATGCCCCGTTGTCTTCGGGTCAGTGTGTGCGGCACACGGGGCTTGGCGTCGTAGGAAGTGGCGGGGAGGTGTCCACTTGAGAAGACGTGTGCATGTCACAACATTTAAAACAGGGACTCGGCCTAGGAGGCACTGTCTGTGACTGGGGAGTGAAAACTAGGGGTTCTGGGAATTCTGGGGAGGAGGACAGGTGTGGACTGCGTTTTTAAGGGAGAAGACCCAGCTTTCACGGTCGGGTGGAAAGAGACACAGATGTCAAGGGCCACATCCAGGAAAGCCCTTTCGAGGAAGAAGCTGCCAACTGTGGGAAGGAAGGGAGCCCAGGCCCTCGCTCCCGGTTCAGAGTTCTGTCTGCATGTGGGCGTCCGGCATCTTGGAAAACTCTTCCCAAGTTGTCCTAAGCACCTTATTTAAAAATAAAGGTTCTCCGACTTCTTGGTGAAAATTCCACTCCCGGAGAAGAGCACAGAGCCGGGGGCTTAAGCTGGCGTGTCTGCTCTTCTGGCTCAGTGTGACCGGAAGGGGCTTGGCGGGTTTGTGTTTCTAGGATGAGCTTGGTAGGCTTTTCAGAAGTGCACATTTGCACATACAGACTCTGTTCTTTTGGGGGGACTGGAAGTGTGGGAGGAGTGAGCAGTTTGCACAGAGAATCTTGACGGTCAGCGCTCAGTTGACGCTCGCTAGGGGCCGGGCCCATCTGAGCTCCCTGGGTGCCCTCACCCCGTGGGCCTGTGCGGGTGTCTCCTATACGTGTCCCCCACCCCACCATCTGTGCTTGGGTGTTTGCACGGCTCCCCTCCCCTCCTGAGCCAGACACGTGTCCTCAGACACGTGTCTCCGTGAGGTCCCCAGTGTGCTGTGCAAAAGACCACAAACTGATGATCTCACAGTCCCAGGGGTCAGACGTCTGAAATGGAGCCGAAATCGGGATGGCAGCATGGCTAGTTCTTCCTCGGAGCCCTGGAGGAGAATCCATTTCTGGTCCTCTTCCAGCTTCCAGAGGCCTCTTGCGTGTCTTGGCTCGTGACCCCTTCCTCTGCCTTCCAAACCAGCGCCCTTGCTTCTAGCAGTCTCTCTGAGGCTGTCACCTCTGCTTTGTCATCTGCTTGTGGTGCCTCGTCTTCTCTTGTCAAGACCTGTGTGATGACGCGGGGCCCACCCTGGCAGTCCAGGATCCCTACCTCGTCACCATTCCAAAGTCCCTTTGGCCAAGTAAGGAAGCGTATTCTCAGCTCCAGGGATTCGGATGTGAACGTCTTTGGAGGGTCACAGTCATCAGCCTCTATATACGTCAGCCTGTATGGGAAACGTTTAGAGTAAAAAGTTTGAAGGAAGAAGTGAAAAATGAGGTGTGTCTGTGAATTCCTGGAAATCCAGCATTACTAGCGGTGGGATGTCACTCAGACTCCAGCCATTCTAAGGAATGGTGTTTACGGCGGAGTGGAGGGGACCGCCCCCGAGCAAGACTCGTATAGATATTCCAGATTCTAACTGTGCTGTAAAAGACAACGTTTTGAGGTACGCATGTGTTTCTGTTTTTATTTCGGAAACAGATTTCCAGCAGGAAAAACAACCTTGTGGCCACCCCATCAACAGTGTCTAGTAAAATTAAAGTACCAGTGCCTCAGCCCATAGTGAAGAAAGACAAGCGGCAAAATTCCTCCCGGTTTAACGCCAGCAATAACAGAGAACTTCAGAAACTACCGTCTTTAAAAGGTAATCTCTATTATTTGTCTTTTAAAAGTCAAAGCGTGCCCATGTAGGGAGATGGAGAGTCACGTCTGGGTAGCCCGCCAGCTTCTCCCACTTCGGCTGTGTCTAGTTTCTGTTTGGGTCACTTTATTGAGGTTTGTCTTGTTCTGTTTTGGTTTTTTCAACTAAAACGCCACTACCTGGTTGACCCAACTGATACTCCAGATTCCAGAGCCTTTGGAGATAAAACTGTAATCGCGACTGCGTTCTGCGTGTAACACAGTAGAAAAGGCGGGGGGGGAGGCTTTACATCTGTCCGTGTGAACCGTCACCAGGCTGGCTGGTGTCCCCTTCAAGTGATTCTCCCCTTGGCACTTGTCGCCAGTGAGCTCCAGCGAGTCAGAAAGGAGCCACTGCCCGGGGACAGGTTTTGAAACTACAGCAGTGCCTCTCTGCGTTCCTGGGGTTGGAGAAGGGAGCAGTGTAAGCGTAGTCTTTTGTGGACTTACTCCTTGTGACTCATTTGGGGCTTGCGCTGCCCAGGGGTTTCCTATTTGCGATCAGTCAGGGAAAGGTGCCCTTTGCTTTGACTTTCCCCCGAAATGGAGCCGTTGCCTCTTTGCATCCGAGGGCGTTCGGTCCCTGTAAGTACTTCCCCAGGAGATGCGGAGGTTGATGTGCGTGAGATCAAGGAACCTAGGGTAAGGACCCCAAAGTCAAACACGAACCTCTGAAAACCTTTATATTGACTAAGATATTAAGACCAGTGTCATAAATGAAGCCCCAGACATTTTGCATACCTCCGGTTCCTAACAATGGGTCTTTTGCAAGATGTATGAACCCAGAGCAGGAGGTGTGTCTATGCAGGTGTATTCCAGTGCCTTCCACGCCACATGGCAGGTAACGGGTTCAGTGCTGGCGAGCCAGGCAGGGGGAGGGATGAAGGGAAGGACGGAGGAAGGAACGCAGGGAGGGAGGGAGCCATTGATGGATTCCCAGATGGCTGTCCCTGCAGCTTACAGAGCGTGAATCGGGCTTCTGTTTGATTGGGCGTCCTCGTCCATAAGACGCATGCTGACTCATCCTGGGGAGGGGTGCGTAGACGGAGCACAGGAGATTTTCAAGACCGTGGACGTATTCTGTATGCCGCCAGGTTGGGGGATGCGTGGAATTTTGCATTTGTCAAAACCTGTAGAGTACAGACCAGACCCTCTCGGAAACCGCGGTGTTCCGTGTATAATGACGCGTCCGTGTCGGCTGCTGAGTTGTAACCAACGCAGAAAGTTGACGAGGGGCGGCCGGTGGCCGGGAGACTCCGCACTCCACACGCAGTGTTTCTGTGAGCCGCCAGGTTGAGGTCCCGTCATTCCAGACAGCCACCGCCACCGGAACCGCTAGTATGGCCTCCTCTGAGACCCCTGCTGAGTCTGCCTGGGGGGGGGCTGCCACGCCCCCTGCCACGCCCCCTGCCACGCCCCTGCCACTCCTGCACCCAGGCTCACGGTCTCAGCCTGCCTCTGACTGGGACTCACCCCTGCTTACCGTTTCTTCGTTTCTTCGTTTCTTCGTTCCCGCCTGCATCTCCCGACTCTCCCCCGACCACTGTCCCTCTGTTTGAGGCCGTCGCGGAGAATCTCCTTCAACGCGGGTCTCACGGTGGCACGTTCTCCGTTTAGTTCTCTAGAAAGTATCTCTGTTCTGCCCTCATTCCTGACAGGTGTTCCTGAGGCCTGAATCGTTATTTTCCTTCAGCACAACAAAGCTGACCGCTTCGTCGCCTTCGCCTTCCCTCAGCATCGAGAAACCAAAGTGTTTGAAGAGACTGTGACTCTGACCGCTGTTCTGCTTCTTGTCTGTGACGTTGATTTTTCGTTGCTCCCCTGCTGGGTGTCCAGACACGGCTTTCTTTACTGTCGGTCTTTTTCGGGACTCGTTGTGCACCCACAGATAATTCTATTTCCTCGGGGCTGGAAGGCTCCCAGCCCTTATAGCTTCTATATTCGTCTCATTTTTTCTTTGGTTTCAAACAAACATGTATTGGGCTTTTTAATTTACTGTCTCTTTTTTTTAAGATTTTATTTATTTATTTGACAGACAGAGATCACGAGTAGGCAGAGAGGCAGGCAGAGAGAGGAGGAAGCAGGCTCCCTGCGAGCAGAGAGCCCCATGCGGAGCTCGATCCCAGGACCCTGAGATCATGACCTGAACCGAAGGCAGAGGCTTTAACCCACTGAGCCACCCAGGTGCCCCTTACTGTCTTTTTATTCCTCACCTGTGTTTCCCAAGCTTGTTGTGTCTTCCCTAGCTGTATTTTCAATGAGAGGGTCTTAAATTATGTCTGATGAAGGACCAGTTTTCTTTTTCTTAATTTTCAACCCTCCATGGGAGGAATACCTTCATAATATACAGTGAAAATAAATAACTATACCAACGAAATATAAAATGCAGCGTTTTGTGTTATTATAGCCAATAGACATAAAATTACCTTGCCGAGTTGCTCTCAGAATCTCTGAACACCACACTTAACTTACTTTGCTGGGACTCTGCAGGTCTGCCTTGTATGGGCTGAACTCCCTTTGTTGAGCTTTTCATCTCAGACATCCGTTTTCATTTACAGAAGTGACATTTTTCACCTGCAGTATGACTCTTTTCTATTTTTCTGTTCTTCCGTCTCTGTGGGTGCAGTAAACACCGCGGCTTCGCCGTCTACGTCAAATGATATTATCGTCCTTGCTAGACTTTGTTCATGAAGTCTTCCTTCCTCGGGTACCTGTTTTCTGCTGTATGCTGGTCACTGTAGTCAACTATTTAAAATAAGCCCAAAATATCTTCGGGCACCTGGCTGGCTCAGTTGGTTAAGCAACTGCTCAGATCGTGATCCCGGAGTCCCGGAATGGAGTCCCACATCGGGCTCCCCGCTCAGTGGGGAGTCTGCTTCTCCCTCTGACCCTCTCCTCTCTTGTGCTCTCTCTCTCTCACTCTCTCTCAAGTAAATAAATAAAACCTCAAAAAAAAAATCTTCTTCTGTAGGGATTTATTTTTGCTGTTTCTGCTAGATGCCTGGGTTATTGGCAGTCTGGGCGTGTTGTAAATCACAGCACGAGTTTCTTACGACTTGTTAAATTAGGCCAGTTGTCCTATAAAATGTCCTGCTTATTCCCTGTAGTTCTGGGAAATAGAAACTTTTTCTGGGTGGAGTTCATCAGACATGGTGCAGTAGAACCCAGGAGACATTGGTGTGGGATATTCATCCAGTGGAGGGACCATTAGGGTGATGATGGTGGATTGATCTCCCCGTTGGACCCTGACATTTCCCTCTGCAGCTGGGCTGGCTAAAAGCACGGGTAGTGATCTGCAAGGTAGGCTGCGGCCTCCTGCTGGCCTGTCCCCACCAGCGCCATGCCAGCACCGTGTGCACCATGGGGCAGCCCTCACTTGACTCAGCACCGCTAGAGAGTCATCAGTTAAGCTGGCGTTCTTCTGACAGCAGAGCTTTTTCTCACCTACCGGAGCTACTTGGCTTGACATATGGTCCTCCGGAATGTCAGGATAGGCTTGACGCTCTGCCTTTTACTTACACTTTCCCTCAGGTGGTGGAAACTAAAGGTTTTTCTGATTTTCTTTTCTTTTCTTTCTTTCTTTTTTTTTTTTTTAAACAGCATTATGGACTTGGGTATTTTGATGTAATTTCAGTGTGCTTCAGCCTGCTAAAATCATTATTCTTGCTGATGTAGGGATACAAAATTTTAGCCACTGGGTATTCTTTGGGCTGAACGTGTGTATTTTTTACATGGACACATTTATTTTTGATTCCTTGATTTCTGACACAGTAAGATGTTCACCTGCCTCATTCGGTACTTTCTTTGCCCCAGACAGAATCGGCCACTTTCAGAGAGCCCTGATTCCTCTCAGTGAGGACTGACTTTAGAGGGGAGGGGAGTAGGGGTACATGTTGCTGTCGGACCGATGTTGCTTTTAGGTGTTGTCGACGGAGGGAGGTGGGATATGAGTCTATGGACATATTAATGCTACATTCATATTGACATTTTCAGTTCAGCCTTAACATTATGGTGTTTTCACGTGTTTCTTGAGTCTTCAGTTTTTTTCTCCTTTACACTGAAAATCTTGGTTTTGAAGATCATTGACAGGATTATTGCTATATCCTATTAAAATAATTCGCAACGATAATACTGATACCATCACAAACAGTAAGAATTTTGAAATTATTTCTTTCATTGCAGAAAAAGTCGTGTTTTTATCAGGATCCCATCACATGTGTTAAATGTCCGGGATGCAGGGGGGGGCGGTGGCATCTTCAGAATGTTTGCATCCTCTGGCCTAAGAGTGTGCTGTGCAAAGTCCACTTTTGTTTCCTTCAGGGTGTTCTTAAAGTATCCATCATGTGGGTTTTGCACAATTCTTACTAACTTTTATGCCCGGATACTCTTACTATGGTTGCTCTGTGTCTTCTAAGTAGCTGATCATTTATACGAAGACTGCTGATTTCTCTGTCTCGCTCTTGCATCCTGCTTTCCCACTGAATTATCCTGCTGTTGACCATAGTTTTTAGTTGGTTCTTTCGGATGTCCCAGGTGTCTAATGAGATCTGCACGTGGGGCTAACCACACGCCCTCGTTCTGAGAATCCTGCTGGTGTCTTCCCCCTGAATTGAGTGAACATTCCAGTAAGTTGTTGTAGGCAGCGGTACAGGTGGGCGCGTGTGTGTTGTTCCTGACGAGTGGAAATCGAAGCAGGATTTTTCAAACAACCGTGTCACTCCATTCTGGGAGGGTCCTCGGTTTTCAGCCATGATAGATCATGCTGCAATGTAAATATTTTGCCTTTGTTCGTGTTTTTGAACGGTTCCTTAAGCTGGACTGAGAGGAGGGAAGGACTGGACCAAAGCCTGTGTGTTCTCAAAATCCCTTTGTAGAGCAGCTGCCCAGGCCCTGTCCCGGGGGGCGGCACCAGACATGCTCCCCCCGACTGGATGAGATGCCTGTCCCATCGCACCTTTGCCGCACTGGGGTCATTTAAAATCTGAGTCACTGTTAAGTAGCATTTCCTAGGAAAGTAGCATTTCCTATTTTCATTCAGTTAGCAGGGAGGCTGAATGTAGTCTTTGGGCCCTTTGCACTCAAAGAATTCCCTGATGAGTCCCTGTGCTCACCATGTTTGGTTGATGCCACATGAAGGGCGATGTTCTGGGTGACGTGAGGCCTGCGGCTCGTCTGCCGTTCTTGTGGGGAAGGCGAGCCTGGGAGAAGGCAGGTCATGAAGGAGCAAGGAGAACGAACAGCAGTGAACCAGAGACCTTGGGATGGCAAGTTGGAGTTGCTAAGTACTTGGGTCTGTGAAAGAAGTTGCTACGTTATTGTTGGGAGAATTTACCTGGCCCTGCTTTTGTGGTAATACAACACTTCAACCTTTTTCAGAGCAATTCATTTTCTGATACTGTTGAAAGTTTGGCAGTACATGCGGGTCATTTTTCCTGCCTGAAGACAAACTGTGCATGAATTTAGGGGAACTTTGCCTCTTGGCCATTAATTGCAGAATTGTAACGGTGCAGTATGAGAAGTTTCCAGAGCACCTGTCCTAATTCTGGCGGGCCGAGAGACTGCCCTCAGCAGTCCTGTCTTCTGCCCCGTGCTTGGGTTTCTGTGTCTGCTCCTGGCTGCCCAGGGCAACAGACGAGATGGCCCTGGGCATGGCGAGGCAGGTGCCAGGGTGCAGCAAGTACTTTCTGACCACCTGGATTGCCCGGAGCAGGGGGAGGCAGCCAGGACAATGACAGTGACCAGAGGCGGCCCCAGGGCCAGATCTGCCACGCTCTTCCATTCTCTCAGCAGCTGGGCAGCAGCAGAGCTGCCGCCAGGGCCCCCCGTGTGCATGACCGAGAGTCGGTGCCATGTCAGCCAGCCCGGCCCTTCCGCGACACTATCCTGTCTGCTCTCCTGTGGCCACAGACGTGGCTTTTACTGCGAGGGACAGTCTGTCTCTGGCCTCTGCCAGCCGCCTCAGGGCAGAACTTGGGAGTTTGCTTCCAAATAGCTGTAGTCTCACATTTGGTGTTGGGCTCAGGCCCTCTGCACACCTCCCTTGATTTCTCACCGCACGTCCCCCTTGTGACCGCACACATGCACCGTATCTTGGATGGTCCCAGCCTCTGTCCAGCCCCTCGTGGCCCTAGACACCCAGCTTTCCTCTCTGCTCTGCTTCGTTTTCTAATTGTGGTAAAATACACATCGTGTAGTATTTTTCATTCTAACCATGCATCTGTCCATTTCAGCGGCAGTGAAATTCTCAGTGCTGCGCGCCCGTCACCACCGTCTGGCCGTCATCCGCAGCTGATCCCTGCCCCTGCTCTATGCGCCTCCCCTCGCCCCCCTACCCCCCGCAACTGCCGGTCTCCTTTCTGTCTCTGTGATTTCCACTCCTCCAGGAGGCGGAATCATCCAGAATGTGTCCTGCTGGCTCTGGCTTCTCTCTCTCTTAGCTTCACGTCCTCAAGAATCATCCGTGTTGTAGCCGGCGACAGGACGTCTTCCTTTTGAAGGCTGAGCACTACTCCAGGGTGTGGCTGGCCCACCGTGTGTGTGTGTCCATCCGTCCGTCCATGGACATGCAGGTGCAGAGCGCTCTGCACGTGCTACTCTTGCGGGAAGCGTCCCCGAGGGCAGAGCTGTCTGCGTGTCTGTCTGGGTGCCCGGCCCAGCATCTGCCAAGGATGCTGGAGGCACACTTTATGGGAGGACTGGAAAGCCCTTCGGGCCCTCTGCCTGCTCCTTCTACATCCCTTCAGCCTCCAGAGAACCGCCGTGACATCTGCTCGTGTGCAGAACCGGCCCCGGGCTCACCGCTCCCTCCACCGCGGGGAGAAGGAGGCTGGTTACCGGCAGCTGGCCTGAGAGCCGCTGGGTAGGCCGTGTGTGCTAGGTACACCTTGTGCCGATGCCCTGCTTTCCCAGAGCCAGGAGGAGCTGGGAGCCCTTGCCCTGCTTCCCAGCCCAGCTCCTGGGAGAACAACAGCAAGCCCTTGGGGTAAGCTCTGCCCGGTCTCCCCCGCCGGCCTTCCCTGGGGGCCAGCCTGGCCACACTTTCCACTCGCAGGACTCACCCAGATCCACAGGGCAACCAGCGGTGTCCCTTTTGTCCTTGCTTTTTGGCAAGCAGACGTTCCCTGGCAACCTGAATGCTAGATATCTTTGATCCGCCTCAGGAAAAAGTCTATTTTAAACTCTAAGTGAAGCCAGACGTTTTAGGTGAGCTCTCTCACCCTACCAAAAGGACGTCATCCAGGCTCCTACAGTTTCCAGTTCAGAAAAATAAATTAAAAAATCGTGCCGGCCACACAGCGGCCATGCTTTGCTGTGACAACACCATGGTGCACAGGGCTCACACACGACTTTCTTTTAAAGAAAGGAACTACAAAACTTTTCACTAAGATACGAGCACATTTAATTTGCCAATGGAGTTGCCTGGGAGAAGAAAAATAAAACCTTGGGCTAAATTGAAACACGAAAACTGTACAGTTTTATTCTGAAATGCTAAATCAGAAATCAAATGAGTGAGATGTATTTACAGGCAGGTTGCTTTTAAATAAAGACCAGATCAAAGTGACAGAGGGACCAGGGAAAAAAGAGTAATTCCTTTTTCTTTTTTTTTTGAGACTTTATTTTTTTATTTATTCAACAGAGAGAGAGAGATCACAAGTAGGCAGAGAGGCAGGCAGAGAGAGAGGAGAAAGCAGGCTCCCCGCTGAGCAGAGAGCCCAGCGTGGGGCTCTGTCCCAGGACCCCGAGATCATGACCTGAGCTAAAGGCAGAGGCTTAACCCACAGAGCCCCCCAGGTGCCCTGAGTAATTCCTTTTTAAGCCTGCACTTTGGTACAGCACGAAGATGCCTGCATTTACATGGGTTTTTTTCTTCTGACGTTCAGTTAGCCACTGTGTGGTCCACCCTCAGGTTTTGATGTCATATTCAGTGATTCGTTAGTTATGTGGATGCCCAGTGCTCATCAGCACTTGCGTCTTTGATGGGGGTGCACACGGAGCACAAGGGGCCTGTGTGCCCACCCTCTGTTCTGGAAGGCAAACCGCCGTGAGCCCACAAGGTGCCTTTCCTCCTTCTGCATCGGCTCAGGCCCTTAGTGGTATGGCTGCTGCAACAGGAAGGGTGAGGGGCAGGGCTGCCCCAGTAGGGCTAGAGCCCAGTTGGGTTACACAGAACATTGCAAGAATGTTCTTGCAAGAACTCCCAAGCAAGGAGCTGGAAGATGACATACACCCCGCTCCTCCAGTGACTAGAACCATCCCAGGTGACTCCAGGTGGCAGGAACTCGCAGCCTGGCGACAGGGCCTGGATGCAGTGGGGGACTCTTCTGGGAGCACAGCTGAGGGCTTGTGCCGTCAGTGAAGATGGTGCTCTGGGAACCAGTGGAACCTGGTGGCTTTAGTGAGGGTCCAGATTCATAGCAAAGTGGGCAGATACGGTGGTAAAAACTAACTAGTCCGTGACTGATTCTTTGAGACAGGGAGTCCGCATCCTCTACTGTCTTGGTTCAGCTTGTCTTGTCCTATTTAGGCCCGTTTTCATTTGCGTGTTTTTACCTACATAACCTTGAGGACGCATCCCAATGAGCACACCTTGGGGGTTCTACTTCCCATCACAGCCCATTCTCGGTTCCTCGGCCTGCGCCCAGCAGGCCGCACTCACTGGGGCTTCCTCCCTGCTCACTTCATCTGCGTGTCTTTTTAAAAACTGTTACTTGTCATTTTTGTCCAAGTATTATGAGCTTATTTTAGCAATACTGAAAAATACACAGAAGTTTCAGGAAGAAAAACCACCCATTGCCATAACACTCCACAGCTGATACTTGGGAAGTGTTTCTTTTTATGATCATACTATTTCTGAAAATTACACGCTGCCCTTTCCAGTTATTTTCATTTTAAATACTTATAAAGATTTTTGATGGATGTGTAATATTTCATTGTGTGGGATAATCCCTTTGACATTGAAGTGGTTTCTAGTATTTTTCAATCATCAATAAAAATGTGCTGCTGGGTGGCTCAGTGGGTTAAAGCCTCTGCCTTCGGCTCGAGTCATGATCCCAGAGTCCTGGGATCGAGCCCCACATCGGGTTCTCTGCTCGGCGGGGAGCCTGCTTCCCTCTCTCTCTCTGCCTGCCTCTCTCCTACTTGTGATCTCTGAGAAATAAATAAATAAAATCTTTTTTTAAAAATGTGCTGCTCTAGGAAAAAAAATACTAGGAATTAACCAAGGAGATAGAAGACTTGTACACTGAAATACGGAACATTGCTTCAAGATACTGAAGACTACGCCCGTCATTGGACAAACATCTGTGTTCGTGGACTAGAAGACAAAACTGCCAGGATGTCAGTACTGCCTAAAGAGATCCACACATTCAGTGTGATCCTTATCAAAATCCTAGCAGTGTTTTTTCCCAGAGATGGAAAAATCCATCCTAAAATTCACATGGAATCTCCAGGAACCCCAGATGACCAAAGCAGTTTTGGAAAAGGACACCACACTTGGAGGTCTTAAATTCCCTGATATTAAAACTTCCTGCAAAGCCACAGTAATCAAAACTGTGTGACACCTACATAAAGACAGACATATACACCAGTACAGAGTAGACCAGAGAGCCTGGAAATAAACCCATCACGTGGTTTTCAGCAAGGATGCCACCCACTCAATGGGGGAAGGACAGTCTTTTGAACAAATGGGCCAAGTAGAACCGGATGTCCACATGCAGAAGAATGAAATTGGACCCCTGCCTCACGCCATACACAGAGAGTAACTCAGGGGTGCCTGCGTGGCTCAGCTGGGTGAGCATCGGGGTCTTGGTTTTGACTCAGGTCATGCTCTTGGGGTCGTGGGATCGAGCCCCACATTGGAGTCTGTGCTTAGCACAGTCTGCTTGACATTCTCTCGCCCTCTCCCTTTGCCCCTCCCCCCACTCGCAATCTCTCAAATACATAAAATCTTTTTATAAAAAAAGTAATTCAATGTAGAGCAATGACTTAAATATAAAAGCTGAGATTACAAGCCATCAGAGGAAAAGCTTCATGGCACTGAATTTGCTACTGATTTCTTCAAAATGACAGCGCCAAAAGCACAGGCAACAAAATTAGTTAAGTTGGTTGACATCAAAACTTAAAATTCCTGTCACCAAAAAACACAGTCAACAAAGTGAAAAGGCAATGCAGAGAATGGGGGAAATAGGAGTTGTTTATCTGAGAAGGAATTAATATCCAGAATCTGTAAAGAACTCCTGCAACCCAATGACAAGAAAACCAGATTCAGAAATGAGCAAAGGACTCAAAGAGACACTTCTCCAAAGCCAGTAAGCCCAGGAAAACATGATCAACATCACTAATTGTTAGGAAAATGCTAAACAAAATCACAGCGAGATACTACTTCACATCTGTTAGTGTGGCTACTATCAAAGGAAAAAAAACAGAAAACAACCAGTGTTGGTAAGGATGTGGAGAAACTGGAGCCCTGTGCACTGTTGGTGGGAGTGAAAAATGTTGCTGTGGGGGAAAGCACAGCAGCTCCTCCGAGAGGTAAACATAGAAATGCCGTATGTCCCAGCGATTCCGCTTCTGGGGGTACACCCCAAGGAGTTGGAAGGAGGGGCTGAAAATAGACACCGGCACACCCCTGTTATTCACAGTAGCCCGGAGGCAGAGGCGGCCCAAACGGCCATCTGTGGATGAATGGGACAGCACGTGGTCTGCTCAGCCTTACGAAGGAAGGAGATGCTGACCCCTGCTAGGACAGGGACGGACCTCGAGGACATTACATCGAGGGAAGTAAGCCAGTCCCAGGATAAACACTGCCTGATTCCACTTGGATGGGGTCCCTGGAGTGGTCAGATCTACAGAGATAGAAGCAGACGGGGGTGAGGGGGGAGGGGAGGAGGTGACTGAGGCTGGGGGGCCAGGAGGGGGGATGGGGCATTAGTGTTTCATGGGGACAGAGTGTCCATTTTACAGGATGAAGAGAGTTCTGTGGATGGACAGCGGCAGCAGCTGCACAGTATTGTAAATGGACTTAGTGCCACTGAGCTATATGCTTAAAAGTGGTTAAGATGGTGAATTTTATATAGTATGTATTTTAGCACAATTTTTAAAATATTAAAATGTGACGCTCATTCTACTACTACGTTTCTAGAATAGAAACGTTTCTAGAATAGATTCCCGGGAGTAAAATTACTTAAAGAATCTTGATCTACTTTGCCAGAGAATTTTAATTCCGAAAGGATCCAGACAACGTACAGATTTGCTGGCAAGGTCACAGCATGCCTTTACAGCGGGGGTGACTGTCATTTGTTGAAATTATTGCTGATTTGAGAGGCAGAGAAATACTTTTTATGCAAGTATTGATCACTTATAGCTCTTTTGTGAACTGAATCAACATTGAGGCCCTGCTGTTTGTTTGTTTTAATGGGTTTTATTTATTTGACAAAGAACACAAGTAGGAGGAGCATCAGGCAGAGAGGGAGAAGCAGGCTCCTGCCGAGCAGGGAGCCCAATGTGGGGCTCGATCCCAGGACCCTGGGATCGTGACCCGAGCTGAAGGCAGAGGCTTAACCGACTGAGCCACCCAGGAGCCCCTAGGCCCTGTTTTTTATAAGCAACATCTGTCTTTCCTCTGGTCTTGAGGGAAGGAACATCCAGAAATTTGTGAATTTCTTTAATGTGAGCAATATCCATTAAGGGTTTGTTCATTGTTTTTAAGTGTCCTATTCTCTTGATACTCACTTCCCTTCTGAAAGCTGTAGGGATTTGGGGGGTGGGGGGGTTGGGTTTGGTTTTTTATTCAACTCATTCAGATTTTATTTTGGTGCCAAGACTTAAAATGGCTTATCCCCATATCTCCAACTAGTTATCTAACTAATCTTCCCCTTTCCACTGATTTGAGAGTCATCTTTGTGTTAATAATACGCTTGGATACATACGTTTCCTGTGGGGCGTGGGGGCTGTAGCTTCGTCTCATGGATCTGACCTGCTTCCTAGCCTCTCATTACACCGGCGTGAACTCACAGGCTTCCCAGTGGGTAGGACTAGCCTTACTCACAATCTCATTCTCTTGCTTTTTATTTTTCCAGGGGAACTTTAGAACTCTTTTGTCAAGAAAAAAGAAAAAGAGACCCAACCAAATTTTGACTGGAATTGCTCTAAACCTGGAAATCAGTTTGGGGGAAAATGAACACAATTTATTTATAGTATTTACCCTTCCAGACCAGGAGCCTGCCCTCTATGTATCTGTTCCAGTGTTTTTTTTCCTCTCTCCATATTACTCCGTATTACTTCATAGTACTCCATATTACTCATTTGTTTTTTGCTTATTTATGTTCAGGGTGTATTTCATCGTGATTTCCAGATCACAGTTCTTAAGTTCTTTTTTTATTTTTTTTAAGATTTTATTTATTTACTTGACAGAGAGACAGAGATCACAAGTTGGCAGAGAGGCAGGCAGAGAGAGGGGGAAGCAGGCTCCTCGCTGAGCAGAGAGCCTGACTCGGGGCTCAATCCCAGGACCCTGAGATCATGACCTGAGCCGAAGGCAGAGGCTTAACCCACTGAGCCACCCAGGCGCCCCTAGTCCTTAAATTCTTCCAAGAACTACTTTCTATGCACAAGGCTTCAAAAGAGCATGGGGGGGGGGATCATAATAAAGTTGAGATCCTTTGATCTGAGATCATTAGGAAAAATACATCAAGAAACCTGTTCACTTGTTCATTGACTTCTGATCTGCATATTTTACTTAAAGATCCTAGGAGTCTTTCCCCCTCATCTCTTCATTGTAGCTCATCCGCACTGTCTTGGGACAGGTACAGTTCCCCCTTCTCATCACCTGTGAAATATCAGATCCTTTGAGGACAGGTCTCTCTCTCTTGACAGTACGGATCTGCAGGAAGCACCTGCATCAGCCCCCTGTGCACCCCTCCTTCCAGTTGCACACGTGTCTGAGTTCACTGGGCATCGCTCCCTGGTGAGAAGGTGGTGGTGGTCCTCGGAGCGCCGTCCTTCCCGCGGTCTGACAGACCCAGCGAGTCAGCAGCCAGAATTTAAAGTCACGTGACCTGCCGGAGCGCACAGGCAGTTTGTGTTCCACTTGCAGAGGTGTGAGGCCAAGGATGTGCAGGTGGCGAAGGACTGGTCCCTACTGCTTGTTAGAAATAACGGTGTGACCAGCTCTGGAACCCAGTGGCATCCTTCGGCTCTGGGGCAGAGGGAGGCCCAGGGGGGATTTGGTTTGCTCTTACTAATTTATTTTCGTGGTCAGTATTGAGCACACTGGCTCTGGGGCCTTACTAAACACCCTGGGCCGTTGTAGTGGTTCACACCCTCCTGGAAATGTGGGGCGTGCCAGCCAGCAGGCGTCACGGCCAACGCCCTTGCGCCTCGGGTGTTTCTTACTATTGGGAAGGAGGTCTAGGAGCCAAGGGGCTTTGGCAGTGGCTTTCAGGTCGGGGAGCCATAGGAGAATGCCTGAGCAGAGACGTGGTTTGGACACAGTATGTGTGTGTCAAGAAGTGAGGGATCTGTTTCCCATTGTGCCTGCCAGAGACTTTCTCTGAAGTTTGCTTTCACTGGCAGGGAGACTTCTTTTCGTTGGGGGGTCATCTCTTTGAACCCCTCCTCATCCTCCAGAAATGCTGTCTCCTTGGCACAACTTTTTACATTAACTCCTTTTGGAGAAAAGAAAGATCTAAATAAAAGCTTTTAAAATTAGCCCCATAGGCTAATTTTAGCCACCCAACAACTGGGTGGCTCAGTCGTTAAACGTCTGCTTTCAGCTCAGGTCATGATCCCAGGGTCCCGGGATCGAGCCCCACATTGGGCTCCCTGCTCAGCAGGAAGCCTGCTTCTCCCTCTCCCACTCCCCCTGCTTGTGCTCCCTCTCTCACTGTGTCCTTCTGTGTCAAATAAATAAATAAAATCTTAAAAAAATAAAATAAAGTTATTCCCATAAAAAAGAAGGGAAAGATCGTCTTTCAGAGACTTTAAACTTAAAATTTCTATCAACTTCAAAGTATCTAATGTGTTGCCATCTTTAAGATAAAAAACTGAACACTGCATTTTATTTTATAGCTCGTGTTTAACTGCCTTTAATCTGTAGCGCTTTCTAGCTCCTTGATTTAAGGAAGCTTTCATTTCCCGTGTAATTTTTTTAACTGAATTTTTCCAATAAAAACACTAGATTCCAAGGGGGGAGGCAGTGTTTGAGGATCAGCTCATAACTGGGCAATAGGGGAGGCTGAGACCGAGTCCCCACTAGCGACCTGGGCTTGCCTAAACACCACGAACCTGGGTTGCCGCGTGCTACCTCCGGGGTCAGATGCTGCAGCACCTGGAACCTGGAGCCACCAGCAGCCAGGCGGGAACAGGGCGCCCCTGACTTTGGGAGGGCCGGGCGCCGGCGGTGGAGTCCCTGCGGCTGGCACAGGCTAGTCCGCGGCCGCTCCCCATCCGGGGTAGGGGCCGGTCCGGGGGAGGGGATGTCCCCGGCCTCAGCCCTGCACCACTGGAGGGGGGCCCTCGGGCTGGAAGTTAGCGGGGAGCGGAGCCTGCGGGAGCCGGGAGCCGGCCGCGCGCACTGACAGCCGAGCAGGGCGCTCTCTCTCCATTTGCAGTTTTTTTAGTGTCATTTTAAGTTGCAGCTTCCGGCCAATCAGCGAGCCCCATGCCTGCTGACATCACGGGGCAGCCAGTTCCCTCCAGCTGCAGAGAGCTTCAGTTTGTCTTTTTTTTTAAACTAAAATGGAGGCTGGTTTCTTGCCTTAAGGAGTCCATTGCCTTTCCCGCTGGAGTCTAGATGTGGACATGTAATAAGGCGGGCAGCAGGATGGTGGTGGACGCGGCCAACTCCAACGGGCCTTTCCAGCCCGTGGCCCTTCTCCATATTCGAGGTGAGTTCCTGTGGGTTTCGCCGAAATCGGAACCTTCTGTGTTAGTTAATAAATGGCTATTGTGCTTCAGATAAGAGGAGCAGGAAGTCCTGGCCGGCGGGGCCGTGCGGCTGCGTTGCGCACTGAGCCCGCGGAGGTGGGCTGTGTCACCGCGGGCTGGCATTTTACGAACGACTCGCCGAATCGGAGTCTGGACAGAGGCCTTGCATGCATAGTTCAAAGCTGGTTTTTCTGCTTTCTGCTGGCTCTCCCATCCCCCTTTCGGAGCCGTGCTGATGTCAAAGGATGTGAAGTCACTGCCCGGGGAAGGTATTGGGTGGAGGTGGGAAGGAGAGGCGGGCAGGCAGGCAGTGCCTGGCCAAGTTGTCCGTGCGCGGAGTTTCTGTTACATCTGGGTCGCTCAGCGCAGCGAATGTCTCACCGGGGTCACAGCTCTGTAAGGAAGATGGATGGCCTTCAGGAAATAGGCAGAAATGATTGGAAGAGAACTTCCTTTAAAGGGGGTTGTTTTCATGCTGGCTGGGGAGCGTCAAAGAGAAATATGCCCAAGCTTTGAAATTCGGAAATCTATTGTAGGTCGTAATATCTGCGATGTGAGCGGGTTCGGGTTCGGGGAAGCCTAGGAAGTATTTAGCATTTAAATAGGTTCTGTATGGGCACCGGACTCTGAAATTTAAAACGGCAACAAGTTTTCAATGTGTACGTAGGTCTCACTTGCTTCTTGTAGTTCATACAAAATTTGGGCTCAGAATTGAGCTGAAGAACACAATGACCATGGTCTTTAATGATAATTGTATTAAAATATAAGTATCAGGGTATACTTATTCTTAGTTGGCATTTTAAAACACATGTTAGTGTAACATTTTTTTTGTTCATCATTGAGAGAAACAGAAAATGGACGTTAAGCTTTATCAGATCACTTTAAAATGTATAATGTCACAGCTACGCCCTGACAACACAGTTGTCACTGTCTGAATCTCCCCTACTGACCGGGTTAAAGAAGGGTGGGAGCACTGTTTCCAGGTGACTAATAGTCCGTGTGACTAAAATGCCCGACAAGATTTTTCAGGTCCTAGGGTGTATCCAGGGAAGATAAACCACACGGATACTCAGTCTGTTGGAATAAAATGGGTGTTGCTTTTCTCTCCAAACCCTCTTTAATAAAGCTGGTAAAAATTAATACTCACCGCGGCCAACTTGTAGGTTGGGCTACGCATTCGCTGTTTTACTGTGTGTGCCCAGGGAAGAGCCAGTGTTGACCACAGACAGCATTTAGATATTTTAATGTCAGGAACCAAATGGGTAAAAGCAAAATGTAATTGTGCTTAGGTTTAAATTAGTTCTTAACTACCAACTAATTAGCAATAAGATCATTTTATTACATGTGAAATAAATTTTTTTATAATTTTAAGATACCTTATAAATAGGATAGGTTATTCTGGTTCATGAGGCTTTTTTTTCTGATTTTAGTAGACACTTAAGGCACTGGTCATCTATTGAACTGAGTTTCTTCTGAAATGGAATCATTTGGTTTTATAGACTATTACAGCACACTTTTTTTTTTAAATTCCAAGACTGTATTATAGACAGGTTGGGTTTTTTGCCTTTGGTTGAGTCAGTGTTTGCTAACTATGGAGGGATTAAGTAGTGGAGTGTATTAACCCCGAAAGAGACTTATGTTTTGTTTTGTTTTTAAGATTTTTATATATTTATTTGAGAGAGAAAATGAAAGAGAGAGAGAGAGAGAATGAGGGGGGAGGGGCAGAAGGAGAAGCAGACCCCCTGCCGAGCAGGGAGCCCCATGCAGGACTCGATCCTGGAACTCCAGGATCATGACCAGAGCTGAAGGCGGTCGCTCAGCCAACTGAGCCATCCAGGTGCCCCAGAGACTTAAGTTTTTAAGAGCAGGTAGCCTGTAGGGACCGAAAACTAACTTTTAATTGAATCGGGAATAATTTCTAATCTCAGAACTTGAAGAATGCTCTGTCTGCTCGTGAGCAGTTTTTAGAGGAAGCATGTCAGTGTGCGGTTGGGCAAGATTCGTTTTACTTCTGTCGCTTTTTAGAGTCTGGACACGTTCAACACGCAGGCAGCCACTCTCCTGTGTACATCCAGGGCCAAGGGCCAGTAACCAGGGCTGAGGGGCTCAGCGCCACCCCAGAGCCAGTGGTTTTGTGGAGGGACCCACGAGAGGAGAGGCCCGAGGGACGCGGAGGGACGTGGGGACTGATGTGACCGTGCTGGGGAGAGGGAGCCAGGAGGGGGCGACGCTGAGCGCTGCCTCCCTCTCCAGGACGCCCCGGTTCCCATTCAGGGAAGAGAGGGGTCTTCCACACAGAAGGGAGAATGACCTTCCAAGGTCACACAGCCCGCACATGGTCGGCCCAAATCCAAACCCAGCCAGTTGTTTTGTTCTGTTTGCCATCTTTAAAAACAAAACACACAGACACACACACAAAACTTATGTTAAAATAGGAATTTTGGCAGTTTGTAGAACCTTTTGCCCCCGGGATTGTACTTGTGGTTTTTCCCCCAGGGCCTTACCGACATTCATTCTGTTCCGTTGGCCACTTGTGTGTATGACGTGTGTATGACATTTGTGTGCCCAGGGTGCCACTTTCTTTATTTTATGTGTATCTGTCAGCTCCCCTTCCGCGGTGCCAGGCAGGTCCCTAACTCACAACAGGAAGCAAGCCCTGTGGCCCAGTGTTCCCACTTTACAGCCCCCTGCAGGGTGGGTGGCCCAGGTAACAAATCAGTCAATCCAACCACTAAACTGATCAGTTGTCCCAGTGGGCGGGGTGGTTCTCGTCTATTAAATAATCTAGAGTTTGCCATCCATATGGTGAATTAGCATATCCTAAAAAAGTTCGGGCATGCGAGGAACACACTGTTGAAATCTACATAAACTCTTCTGTCTGTAGTAGGAGAGAGCATCACCTGAACTTGGCGGCTGTAAATTTAGCTCCATGACTTAAATCCTGATCTTCCAGCGCTGTCCAGGAGAACTGCCAGTGTTGGTGGCAGCGTTCTCCGTGCTGGCCGCGGCGGTGGCCCTGACCACATCTGACCACAGAGCCCAACCTGTGGCCGGTGCAACTCAGAAACTGGATTTTCGATTTTATTTCATGAGAGTTATTTCCAGTTTCCATAGACACTTGGGTCTGTGGCCGCTGTCATGGCAGCGCGGGTCAGGCTGGGGTCAGCACACGTTCAGAGAAGGGCTGCCATACCCCGGAAATGTCGCAGGTTCTGTTCCAGGCCCCCGCAGGAAAGCTCACGTCACCGTAAATCAAGTCTAGCGAAGGTTTTGGTTTCCCAGTGCCTCTAGAAGTCACGTTTACACCCTGCTGCAGCCCACTTAGTGTCAGACAGAAACCTAGTGCACATGCGTTCATTTAAAAATGCTTCATTGCTGAAAAGTGCTAACCATCGCCTGAGCCCTCAGCAAGCCGTCATCACTGACATCACCATCATCACCGTAATAATAACGAGCAAGTTTGTTACACCGCGAGGATGGTCCAGCTGGGACCCAGAGACGCAAAGTGAGCAAAATGCTGTTGGAAAAATGGCACCCACAGACCTTCCTGACGCAGGGTTGCCACAGACCTTCAATTTGTGAAAACACAGTATCTGTGAGGCAAGTAAAACGAGGGGTGCCTGTAAATCAGTCTTTTTGGCTGTGAAAGCAGGCATGGGCAGTAAGTAAATGAACAGGCCTGCCTGTGTCCCAGTAAAACATTATTTACAAAAACAAGCGGCACATCAGAACTGGCCCGTGGGACCCAGTCTGCCGACCATTCTAGACCGTTCTACACCATTCTGTGAGTTTTTGAACGGCCTGTTCATGTGTTCCTTCCAGAGCCAGGTTTAAGGCAGGAATAGCCAAGCCTGAAAGATGTTAATGACCGGAGAGGAGCAAACTCTTGACCCTTTTCCAGTGGCATGATTCTGGCCCCTAGAGATGTTAAGTGCTTGCATCTTGTCCTAGTTGTTCAGAAACTCGCTCCGCTGTAGAGTCTGTCTCTGAAGGACTGAGACGTAGCCGAGGCCCCGTGGGGAGCTCAGGAGCAAGTGATCCCTTTTGTGGAAACCCATTTTTCCTGGGATGTTGAGTCCAGCTGCAGAAGTTGGTTTCCTCAAACCGGGCCGGTGGCCCTCCAGACGTCGCGCCCTCCTGCGCGATATGATCACGGTGAGGACCATGCCCAGCGGTATCCACATTCCCCCAGCGTTTCAGGGGTGACCAGAAATAAAAGACCTCTTGAAACCTCAGACCCGGGAGCTCTCTCTGCGCCTAGCACCTCAGATCAGCTCAGGAGTTCTGGCGTGGTGCACCTGTCCTCCTCTGTGCAGTGACTTTTCAGAAATCGGCCTCTGAAGCTTACCGAGAGCGATGCTGGACGTGAGGTCGTTTCTTTCATCTCCCCGAGGGTGTGTGGAAGGTAACGAAGCAACGGAGCTCCCTCGGGGTGGGGCGTGTTCGCATCAAGTCCGCAGGCTTGTGTTCATCAGTCTTCCTTGAACTTGGGATAATGTCTTCCAAGGGCTTTCCCATCAGGACTCCGGCCTTGCAGCAAAAACTAAACTCCCAGAAATTTTTCACAAAAATATGGGGAATGGGAGAAAAATAAAGACCCGAGGTTGACAACCAAGAAGAGGGCGTGTGTTTTTAATCCTTGGATGAGGATGGACTCCTCGCAGGCCAGGCAGTTGGGGCGCGTCGTACTTCTCATCTGGCTCCTGGTTCCATACGTCATGAACTGTTGCAGTTCTTCTAAGCAGAAGGAGCTTTCGAGAACACGGACTGGTTCCTGCCAGCATCCGGACACGTGCTAGCATCTCCCCTCCCCAGGGTCGCCAGGGCCCCTGCCCCTCGTGCCGCTACACGTCCCCCAGCAGCTGCCCGTGGCCATCCTGGGAGGAGAGGCAGCGCTCATGGAGCGCGTGAGGTTAGGGCTGCGTCGTCACTGAATCCGTCCAGCATCTTGAAGCGTTATCCCTGCTCTGTTCTAGAACATTCTCTTCATTCGCAGAGAATGAAGGAGTCGGAGTCTGAGCTCGCGCGCTCCCCTCCGCCCCACGTCAGGGTGATGGGTGTTTGTAAAGCCTCCACATCCCACGCACCTTGTCTTTCCCCGAGTGTGATGTGTTCGAGGCCTGGAGTTCAGAACTCCTCTCACATCCCCTTGAGAGCTCACTGCACCTCACCCATCCGTTCTCGGTGCGACCCTCCCCTTCCCGCGTCCCATTTCGCCCCTCCTCTGCCAGGTGTTGATTATGGCCTCCTTTTCTGGCCTTCTCCACGGATCGCACGCGTCCCGAGGAAGGTCACGGTCGTGACCTCTAGCACCGTCCCTGGAGTATAAACACGCACTCAGTGTTGGTGGATTGAATAGAAGAAGCTCTTTCTCTGAAGGGGCCGTTCAGATACTGTTGATTTGGTGTATTTTCTAGCTAATTACTCGATCAAACAGTACGTGGCAGGCTCCTGAGAAGCTGTCCAGCGGAACTGGTCAGAAAGGTGAGCCCGGGGAGCCACCGCTGGGCCTGGCTTCAGACGAAACCACCTCCCAAGCTGATGGAAGCAGGACCACCAAGCAGGTGGAGACATGGAGAGCTCCAGAACCGGGTGATCAGTTTCTCTCATTAACACACTGAGAGGAAGTCATCTCTTGTCAGCGCGGAAGGACACTGGAGTCTCTGAGGACAGAGAATTAGAGCAGGGTGACATCTGGTTTTGCTTTTGGCCCTTGAATCGTTCATATATCAAAAGCCCTTCTATTTAAAAAAAATAATAATAAAGAGATGTAACAAATACAGTGATATCAGGTCTTTGTTCTAAAAAAAAATAAAACAAAAACCTGTACAAGACATTTTGGGGGCAGTTGGAGAAAGTTGAGTGTAAAAGGACATGAGGTGCTGGGGAATCAACTGTCAGTTTTCTGGGTGCGGGGAAGGTGTGGGGACGTCGTCAGCACGGTCCCCCTTCTTAGCAACCGAAGATGCATGACTTAGTGCGGTGTGACGAGCTCTGCCACTTTCTTGAAAAAAATGCAGAGAAAAATTGCCGTAAAGCAAATATGCTAAAATCGGAAGCACCGTTGGACGTAGGGAAGTGGGCGTCCAAGGGTTCCTTCGACTTCTGCTTAGGTGTCCGCTGTTCGCACTGCTGGGAGCACCCTGAGAGGGATCTGCTTCAGAACAGATGTACCAAGGAAATTCAGCTATTCAGAAGTTGTTTCCTGAACAGTGAGCAGTGGTCTTCGTGTTCGAGTTTTGGCTTTTCCTCTTTTTGCCTTTATCACACTGTTGACCCATCGGTGGCTCTCGGTGAAGTAACCGGGCGAGGTTCAGCCGTCCCGGGTGGGCCAGCGCTGAGGGCATCAGCGGGCGCGGCCGGTACCTCACGTTGCTACCTGGACAGCAGCACCATCTCCCCAGACCTTTTTTGATGTTTATTGGCATTTTTATTGGTCTTTTAAAGCGGAACAGCCTTTCAGGCACACGTGCAGATAAAAGCAGGCTTCCTTCTGAACGGGAGGGGTGGGGGTGCTCCGAGCTCCCCAGCCCGCACCCCTGCACCAGCCAGCAGAGCCATCCCCTGCGAGTTGGCTCACTCTGTGCCTGGAAATGCGAATAAGGCGCCCTGCCTCTCCGGATTTTATGAGGGTAAAAGGAGCAAACGCTTAAGGAGTGCTTAAAATGAGGCCTGAAGCTTTGCGAGCTCCCCACAACTTGTCACCCCTTTGCTACGTGGACTTCAGAGCCCAGCATCTTAACCACACTTTTTTTCCCCTTCCGCTGTGTTACCTCTGTTGGTTCATCTTGAAGCCTGTTTTCTCCCTCCCTCCCCCGCTCAGCAAGCCCTTTTCTCCTCTCGCAGTTGGCTTTGCCAGTTCAGCACCGTGAAGAAAGGAGCGTCGTCAGGAATTCTGGAGTGTGGACTGTGTCCCACTTAGCCCTGGTGTAGAAGTAAGACCGTGGCACGCACCACCCCAGTGGCCTCGCTGGTCCCTGTGCTCAGTCCTGCAGCTCTCGTGGGTCGGGTCTGCTTGGTAAAACCAGAGACGGGGCATTTGCTTACGTTCCTCCCCTCCCCCTGTTGTTAACGCTTTTGAAGAAGGTCTTTCAAGAACGTTCAGGAAGAATGCTATTTTCAGAGTCAGAGGTACATGATCTGTGATGAGGCCCAAACAGGGGGACTTCCCTCGCCGTTCCCCTTTAGTTGTTTTTTTTTTCCTAAAGATTTTATTTATTTGAGAGAGAGAGTGAGTGCATGCTTGCAAGGCAGGGGAAGCAGGAGAGGCAGAAGGAGAAGCAGACTCCCCACTGAGCAAGGAGCCCAGTGCAGGACTCCATCCCAGGACCCTGAGATCATGACCTGAGCTGAAAGCAGAGGCTTAACCGACTGAGCCACCCAGGCCCACCCCTGCCCCCTGTCATTGTGTTTAAATGCAGGTGTGGCTTCTGATGCCCTGGAAATTTGACTTCCGAAAGTTTACTGTCTGTTGTCAAATCCCAAATATGTTGAATTTCTCTTTTGTGTTGAGATTTTTTTTTTTTTTAAGATTTATTTGTTTGAGGGAGAGAGAGGGAGGGAGAGGGGCAGAGGGAGCCAGAGAGAGAACCCACAAGCAGACCATGCTGAGCACAGAGCCCGACGCCGGGCTCCATCCCAAGACCCTGCAATCAGGACCTGAGCTGAGCCCTCTGGATGCTGGGGCGGGGGGGGGGGGGGGGGGGGGGGGGGTGCTTGTCTCCAAAACCGAACAGTCGTGTGAGTTACAAGCTGAACTAGCCCCTTTTTTTCTGGATCGACATTCTTACTTGCAAGAACAAAAAGGCAGACACTCTCTCTTGAAAAGTCATGAACTGAGTCAGGCAATTCAACAGGGACACTGTTTGTTGCCCACAATAAAATGTAAGCTTGCGGGCAAAAATTTGAATTTTGGAAAACTTGTGCCTGCCAGCGTGCACTCGACGGCTGCTCGTGCTGACAGTCCTGGTAGTATTAACAAATAGAGCTTCTCGCTGTGTCCCGTGGGAGGTGTGCGTGACCCCACCCAGTTCCCGGCGCGGGAAGTGACGACACCAACAATTACAGGCAAAAGAGACACGCAGAGCGGAGGACATAGCGCAGGGTCCGGTGCCAGATAGCCGTCAGCATGGTTCCAGCTTCTGTCCTACAACTGATTGTCGACAAACTACCACTTGTTGAATGTAGGCATAGAATCAAAGAGAAGTATCCACGGTTTTTTTGAAAAAAGCTCATCAAGATGCCTCCCTTCAGATAAACATGTCTGTGTGGGGAGGGGTTTTTTTTTTCCTTCGTGAACTTCAACCAAATGCAGAAATGCAATTCTCCCTGCCCTCTGTTAAGTTGGGTACGAAAGAGATGTGCAGGGATGTAAAACTGGGCTGTCTTTGTGCTGATTTAGGGGAGGGATTGTTTTCATAATAATCAGGTTCACACAAAATGAGCCTGTTCGTACTGCTTTAAATGAATTAGTGACTATTTTAAACGTTCTGAGAGCACCTGGGTGGCTCAGTCGGTTAAGCATCCAACTCTTGATTTCAGGTCATGGTCTCAGGGTTGTGAGATCGAGCCCTGCTCCGACACCGTGGTGGACACGGAGCCTGCTTGGGATTCATCTCACCC
This sequence comes from Taxidea taxus jeffersonii, assembly GCA_003697995.1. Lineage (NCBI taxonomy): Eukaryota > Metazoa > Chordata > Mammalia > Carnivora > Mustelidae > Taxidea > Taxidea taxus. The sequence goes on from RCUC01169483.1 coordinate 69,204, forward strand.
TATCCCTCTGCCCCTGCCCCTTCCTGTCTCTTTCTCCCTCTCTTTCTTAAAAAACATATACTTGTGTATTTTTATATATTTTTACATTTTATAAGCGCTCTCTAATCTGGTCAGTGTCAGCTGCTGTAACCCACATAATCCCAAGCTCTCTAGCCCCTGTGGACTTCCAGAGTGTGCGTGGGTCCTGACACCAAAAAACTTAGAAGCCACTGGCCAAGGAAATCTCTCTACCTCGGGCTGGATGTGACCCTGGCTGGATGTGACCCTATTTTTACCAAGCTTCTGTATTTTTTTCTTTCCCGCCGCCCCAAGAAAAAGAAAAGTCCAAATTAAAGTCAGCCAGCTGGTAATGTGAGCGGGTCTCTCAAGCCACAGTGACAGGGTGCTGTGTCCCATGCCTGCACCACGGGTGGTAAAGTCACCCCCGGACACGGAGCCTCCCTTCCCACCTTGGTCCGCTTCCTTGTATCTTTTTTAAAAAATCTAAAACAAAACAAACAAACAAAAATCCATATGTGAATATAACCACTGTAAAAATTTGTTTTGCTTACAAATCTAAATTTCTCCTTGGCCTGAGCCCCCCGAGTCAGCCTCCTAGCTTTGCTGTTGGCTTCACCATGTACCATTCCAGACGTGCGTTATTCACGTGTATAATGTATGTTCGTATTCATGGCAAGTATTAGGCACTTTGGGTTTACTTAAGAGAAAGATTGACATGAGAGCAGTTTTAGAAACATACACTTTCTACAGGTTTTTAGTATCCAGTCGCTCTCTGCAGTGCTCTGATGTCCCGAGGCAACATTGTTACGTTATATCAGATACAGATATGTGCAATAGACTCCTAAGTGTGGTCCCCTGCACCTTCCTGCTTCCAGGAGCACCTGCCGCATGCCTGGGACCATCTCAGGGGCTGTCAGAGGGCCTGACGCCCACATTCTGGCAGGAGAGAAGCTCTGTGCTTGCTTTACAGGCGTCAGAACCCATCGCCTAAGCGCACCTGACGTGAGTGCAAGGCAGAAAGAAACCTCGCACCGTCTTGCCTAGAACCTAGGCCATCCTGCCACGCCGGGCTGCCAGAAACGTGGCTTTCTGCTTCTTCACACTTGAGACCTAGTCCCAGGAAGACATTTTGCTTCAGAAAGCATCACCGACCCTCCTGTGCTCATTCTTGAGATATTTCAGTAGAAGTTGGAAACATGGAGGTTTTATAGTTTTACCAGGCCGCCCGTTCCTGCCAGAAGCCAGAGCTCTCAGGTCCATGGTCAGGGTGTGACAGTCACGTGCTGGGGTCCTCGACCCTTTCGTACCTTCCTGAGTCTACAGATTCCTTAGTTTTAAAGATGCATTAGGGGGCGCCTGGCCGGCTCTCGGGAGCATATGCGGCTCTTGATCTCGGAATCCTGAGTTCGAGCCCATGTTGGGTGTAGAGATGACTTAAAAGCAGATATGCGTTTGATTAAATTACTTATTTTCAAGGGAATTGAAAGGAAGGTGCTTAGATTCGTGTTCGTCTAGGATCCCTGAGGACAAAAGCATGTCACAAGAATGAGCAAGTTCCTTCTTTCACTTTGTTCTTAGGAGAAATGCTTTGCCTTAGAAAACTCACGTCACTGTCCGATGAGTAAGGGTTTTTTCGAACTCTAATAAATCCAGACACTTTTCCTCTTTGCAGTAAAGTCAATCACAAATGACGTTACACTGAGAAGGGATTAATCTTGAAGGTTAATTGGAGTTTGTATCTTAGGCCAAGTTGCATTTAGGATGCTCGGAAACTCTTACCTCCTTGTCCCAGTCCCCTGCCTCCTCCCCTAAAGCACTCCTTTCTCCTGTGCGTCCTCTGTTTTCCAGATGAGGCCTTCACAAACTGACCTCCTCAGGCCTCACTCCTTTCTGGTGGACTTTTCTAATTCAGCCAACACAATATCAGTAGCTTGAATCGTGCACTCTTTGGTTCTGAATGTTGTGTGTCGGTTACATGTACACATATATCAGAATATTCATTTTGAACATTTTTTGGCATTTAATCTTGATCTGAGTTGTAATTCTCTGTATTCGATTAACTGATCATAAATTGTCCTGCCTACATCGGTCAGAGATGGGTCACGTGTGTTGGAGTGCACATGTGCACACACACGTGTTTACTTAGAGCAAACATCAACCTATAAAACCCAGCGCAGTCAGTAGTCTCGATCTTTAGTACAGGCTTGACCATTTGCCTGCGTGAGCTTTTCCTCTGTTTGAAAAGAAGGAGAGCCTCCTTTTGAGTGAAATAGAAGCAAGCCCTAGAGCCCCTCCAGATAATTTTCCCCACCAGGCTTCACTTCTGAATATTAAAAACAGTAACGACAAAGGGAAGTTTAAGAAGCACGTTCAGGCATTCTTTGGCAGAAGACGGGGATTCTACCAGCAGACAGCCTTCACTCTGGCACCCAGAGAAAGCAGGACCTGCTCCCCGGCTCCCCGTTTATGCCAGGAGTGTGCCCCGCCTAGGCGAGCCGGCCCCAGAGCTGGTGTGGGTCAGAGCATGCCCTCTGTGCGGGCTCCATGGCGTATCATCCAGGGCCCCGAGCATTACCGTCATTCATTTCTTCCAGGAGCTTCCAGAATGTGGAGCCAGGAGAGCAAAGGGCCGGGGCAGAGAAGTTTACTAGGGGCAGTTCCGGACTGTGGGCAGCCGCAGGGTGGGTGGACACGCAGACTGTCACAGTGTGTCATTAGCACCCAGGAAACTGTAATCTTCAAAGCTCCTCGCATGTGTTCATTAACCGTCCTCTATTCCTACGAGGCTGCCGAGGGGTGTTATTAGTCCCCCCTTCAGGGCTGCGGAAACCTGCATAGAAAGGCTCCCCCACTTGCCTCAGGTCCCATGGGGAGCTGGCGACAGACCAGAGGAGCACTCAGGTCCTCTGACTCATCCTGGGCTCTGGCCCTGCTCTGGATGCACCTCAGGGCGCCCCTCGCAGTTTCCTCTGCCACTAGGAGCCGTCTACACGGTACTTTCTGCTCTCGGGTTTGGATCACGGTGGAGCGTGCAGGCCGCGGCAGCCAGCTCGGTTGATGTTTCTGGCACCATCTAGAAAAGAGACGCAGATTCTGGGTCCTGAAGGCAAGGCCGTACCTCGGGACACTGCGGGTGTGCGTGAGATTGGACTCCGGGGCGCTCACATCCCCTTGCCCACTTGCCCCTCAGCCTGGCCTGGAGCTCCTGGGACTGGGGTGCACTTGGCCTCAGGACCTTGGGCCTCCTCAGAGACACATGTGATGCTGCAAGTTCAGCAGAGCTGACGGGAGGACCGTTAATGCTGAACGTCAACCCGCTGCTGGTGAAGATGCCTCATGAGTAATTCTTGCAGTTTAGTGCAAAATTAGGTACGTCCTTCGGCGGGTAGTAATGCAGCGAGAAGGTCTGGACAGGGAGAGGCGTCTTTTAGCCAAAAAGTAGCTGAAACTTAGCGTAGGCATTGGTCCAAGGGGAGACAGTAGTGAAGACGCTATTTCTCGATGATGTATACAACTGAGGGGATGTTTACACTGTAGTAGAGAAACAGTCTGTGAACTCGAGTTCCTCATTTCCATCAAGCTCTGCCAATGTTTCCTTCCTCATTCTTGGCTTCCAAGTACTCCGTGTGTGCGCCCTTGTTGACTCCAGTATCCGCAGCGTTCAGCCCTGCGTCCTTTGTTGTGCCGAAGGAGGTTCAGGCTAAGACTCAAAATGTTTCGTCAGTGGGGTTCGTTTCAAAAGGGAGGAAACCTTGATGGACTCTACCTAACACCGAAAGAGGAACAAAATGCCATTTTTCGACCTTCTGCCGCATGGCCACCTACAGCCTTGTTTCGTTCCTTTGGCAAACGTGTAGCCGTGTCTGAGGGGGCGGCTGGCGGTATGCGGGGCGCCCGAGGTGCGTGTCCAGGCGCCCAGGAGGGCGAGCGGGCCCTGTGGGCCGGACAGGGCCTCCCTGGAGAAGCAACACTCGGTCAGCCCCTTGGTGGCCCTCGGGTGCTGCAGGCGACCGGCGGGGGAGGGGGGTTACTTCGCGCACTGGAGAGCGTGTTGGGATGGGGTGTGGTGCGGGGTAGGAGGAACCTAGGAAGGGGCTTCTCTCCAGGAGCATCTCTTTCTGGACTGGTTGGCGGAAGGCCTCAGGGTGACGGAGGGGAAAGGCAGGCCGGTGTGGCCCGCCACTCTCCAGCCCACGACGGAGGGGGCTCGGGAGCGTCCCAGTGGTTCCACAGCGGAGCTCAAGGGGTAGACAAACTAAGAGCAGTACTTTGGTGAGGAAGTGAGGGTTTTCACCCGAACCGTGCGAAGGTATAACCCATTCAGAAAGTGCGGGGAAGGCACGGCCTTCAGAGTGGGAGCCGGATGCTAATTACTGATCTCCACAGTCGGAAACCGGGGCTGCTGTTTTTCTGTGCCTCTGAAGTCACTGCCCGGCTCTCTGTGTTCACCGGAGAGCCGAGATCGTGGATTTGTGTCGAGACTTGACCAGGATCGGGCTCTGCTGGGCCTCCTCCCCGCGTGCACCCTGTCCGCCCTGGCCCGGCCTGAGCGGACCCCCTGGATCGTGAGGGCGGCAGAGCACCAGGGGGCGGGTGGATGGGGCAGGTCAGCCACCCCTCGACGTCCCCGCCAGGGCCCCACTCACGTCCTGTCGGGCTGGCTGCCCCGCCCGCTCGGTATCACATCTGGTTAGGTGAGTGAACCGGTTTCGCTGTGTTTCAGACCATGTCAGCGTGCAGCCAGCCCTGTTCCTTTCTTACGTGTGATACGGCAAAGCTGTCAAAACCACATGTGCTGAAAAGCAGACGGGCAGTGTCCTCTTCAGCACACGGGGCTTTCAGAAGTTTCTGGGGCGGGTGGGGGAACTTGAGAGGGAAGCTGGGGAAGGTAGGGCCCAGTGGCTTTGGTGTTCCTGGTGGCCGCAGAGCGGGGAGGGGAGGCCTCTGCAAAACCTCCTGGGGGAACCAATGAGGAGGGAAGCGTGAGAAATGAAGACGAGGGGACCAAACCCTGGTGATGTGGGGAGGGGCCTGAAGGGTGCAGGCGAGGGGACGTCGTGACTTTGCCACCATAGAGTCTGAGTATCTGGACAGCAGTCCCGCACCACAGACGCGCTTTGCAAGTTTTTTCTCCCAGTCTGTAGGGCGTCTTTTCACTTTCCTGATGATCTCATTTCTAGCTCAGGAGTTTCTAATTCGGGTGAAGTCCGGGTTATCTGATTTGTCTTTTGCTGCTTGTGGTTTTCGTGCTAAGATCTAAGAAACCACTGCCTAATTCCAAGATTTGCTCCTGTGTTTTCCTCCAAGGGTTTTGTGATCTCAGTTGGTCTTTGATCCATTTTGAGTTAATTTTTGTGTATGGTGTTAGGTGAGCGGACGTCTGATTCTCCCAGCACCCTTTGCTGAAAAGACTGTCCTTTCCCCCACTGACTGGACTTGGCACGCTTGTTAAAAACCAGTGGACCATAGCATGCGGGTTTATTTTGGGACCCTGTTCCGTTCCGTTGGTCTGTATGTCTGTAGCCTTGACTGCTGTAGCTGTGTCAGACTTTGTAAAATCAGGAAGTGGGACTCCTCCAGCTTTGTCCTTCTTTTTCAGAATTGTCCTGTAGTCAGGGTCCCCTCTGTTTCCACGTGAATTTTAGAATCAGTCTGTTCGCCTTCCTGGCCCTAGAGCTAGCCT
>RCUC01169484.1:0-41196 GCA_003697995.1 Taxidea taxus jeffersonii
AAGATATAAATAAAATATATAATATAAATAATATAAATATTCTCTCTGAATATAATAATAGAAATATTTACAAAAGGAGTCGGGGAGAAAGAAAGAAAAGAAAGAGGAGCCTGGCTAGGCCAGTCAGTGGAGCATGTGACTCTTGATCTCAGGTGGTAAGCTCGAGCCCTGCGTAGAGCTTACTTAGAATAAGTTAATCAGGGCGCGTGGGTAGCTCAGCCCATTAAGCATCCCCTGCTTTTGGCTCAGGTCATGGTCTCAAGATTGTGAGATTGAGCCCTGCATCAGGCTAAGTCCACTTAAGATTCTCTCTCCGTCTCCCTCTGCCCCTCCTGCTTGCGCTCTCTAAAATAAATACATAAATCTTTAAAAAAAAAAAGAGAGAGAGAGAGAGAGAGACCTGGGTGGCTCAGTCAGTTAAGGGCCTTCCTTTGGCTCAGGTCACGATCCCAGACTCCTGGGATCAGGTCCCTCTTCAGCAGAGTCCCTGCTCAACAAGGAGCCTGTTTCTCCCTCTCCCTCTGCCTGCCACTCCCCCTGCTTGTGCTCTCGCACCCTCTCTCTCTGACAAGTAAATAAATAAAGTCTGAAAAGAGAGGAAGAAAGAGGGGAAGGAAGGAAGGAAGGAAGGAGGAAGAAAGGGAGGGAGGGAGGGAGGAAGAAAGTAAAAGTAAGGAAAGAAGGGATGAGAGAAAGAAAGAAAAGGAAGGAAGGAAGGAAGGAGAAAAAAGACAACCTAGAGAATGGTTGAAAGAATGGGAGAAAATATTTGCAAATCATGTACCTGATAAGGGATTAATATCCAGAATGTATAATAAACTATAATTCAACAGCAATGAAATCCATCCAAAACTTGACCAAAGACTTGAATTTGTCCAAAGAAGATGTGCACATGGCCAATGAGCACATGAAAAGATGCACAACGTTGTAAATCATCAAGGAAATGCAAACCCAAACCACTTCACATCTACTATGAGAGCTATTTTTAAAAAAAGAAAAAAGGAACCTGCCAGGTGTTGGTGAGGATGTGGAGAACCCGGAGCCCGGCTGGTGGGAAGGTAAAGCCGAACAGCTGTTGTAGGGAACAGCTGGGCAGTTCTGCCCAACACTGCACTGGGAGCTGCCATCTGACCCGGCCACTCCTGGGGATCTCCAGAGGGGACTTTTGCACACAACCGGTAGTCCAAGAGGAATCTGTACACGGTTGTTCACAGCACACCCTTCACAAATAGGTGGCAACAACTCCGTGTCCACTGATGGGTGAATGGATAAACGAAATGTGGTCTGTCCGTACAAGGGAATGTTTGCTACCCAGCCTTAAAACGAGTGACACTCCGGGGGTGTCTGGGGGGCTCCGTCAGTTAAGCATCCAACTCGTGATTTTGGCTCAGGTCACTATCTCACGGGTCACGGGCTCGAGTCCCGCATCAGGCTCTATGCTCAGCGAGGAGCTGGCTTGTCCCTCTCCCTCTGCTCCTCTCCTTCCTCTCTTTCTCTCTCAAATAAATAAATAAAAATCTTTGGGGGGAGAAATAAAAGAGTAACACTCTGATGCATGCTATGACATGGATGAACCTTGAAAATATGTAAAGTGAAAGAAGCCAGACAGATTCCGGAAGGACCCATCCCATTGGACCCCACTCCCGGGAAGTTCCCAGAGGAGTCCCGTCCACAGAGACCGAGAGGAGATGGAGGGAGCTGGGCATTAGGACAGGGGGGTGGGGAGTCAGGGCTTCATGGGGACAGAGTTTCTATTTGGGAAGATGAACAAGTTCAGGAGACGGACAGTGGCCATGGTTGCACAACATTGTGAATTACTCAATGTCACTTAAGAACTATACACTTAAGAATGGTTAAGGCGGTGGGGGGGGGGGGGCCCTGGGTGGCTCAGTTGGTTAAACATCTGCCTTCAGCTCAGGTCAGCATCCCAGGGTCCTGGGATCGAGCCCTGCATCGGTTTCCCTGCTCATGAGGAGTCTGCTTCTCCCCCTGCTTGTGCTCTCTCTCTCTAATGGGTGAATAAAATCTTTTTTTAAAAAATGGTTAAAATGGTAAGTTTTGTGTTATGTAATTCTACCACAATTGTAAGCAGAACACGAACCTGCCATGGCTCCCTCTTGCCTACCTCCCTGAAGCCACTACCCTCCTCTGCTCCCGCACCAGCCAGCCTGGGCTCAGCACCTTCCTCCTGGCACACCTCCACCCTTCTGTCACACTGTGCCCGCCCCTGGGTGCCCCATCTCCATGCCTCTCTGCCCTCCCAAAGCCACCAGCCCTGCCCTGCAGACTGGTAGAGCTGCTCCCTGCAGACAACCGGGACAAGGCATTGAGGTCAGGGCTGGTCCCAGAACAGCGAGGGGATGGGAGTAGCTGCGGTTCAGAGAGGATGGGAGGACGGGAGTGGCTGCAGCTCGGAGAGCTCTCCCCCCACCCCGCCCCCAAGGCACCAGCAGGTGCAGCAGGAGCAGCTAGAGGAAGGTGAGGAGAGAGAATGGCAGGGGGCCGAGCCCGGGAGCCCTGTCAAGGGCCTGAGGTCAAGGTGTCTTGGAGACCATGCATTTCCTCTGCCTTCTCAATTTTGTCCTGGTTTCCCTGTCCCACTGGCCATGCCAAGGACAGCAGTCATAATAACAACCACACTGCAGCCAGCCCTCGTTTGCCTCCGCCTCCCTGGGTCTTGACAGCCTGTGCCCATCAGGGACACACAGGGGCCGAGGCCTGGAGTGACCAAGTCCCCGGGGTCACCACAACCAGAGGTGCCGGCGGGGGGGGGGGCCTGGAACGGGTGGTCAGAGGAAGGGGAAACTGGGAGACTGCAGGAGGGGGCTGGGCCAAGGCCGGGCAGCTAGACCGAGGGGAAGCCGGGCCAGCGGCCCATGTTTACTGTTAGAAGAGCAGGGCCAATCTTCAGCTTCCCACTGTGACCCCGGACTGGGGCCCCAGGGGTGATCAGATGTTTCTCTCCTGAGCTAAACTCTGGGCTTCATCCCAGGGGACTCCACAAGCTTTCCCAGAAGACACGCCCACCTCGAGAACCCCCCGGAGATCCAGGGACACTATCCAGCCCAGGAATCCTGCCTCTCCATCCCCCATCTGCCCGATCCTCCCAGCAGCCCAGCCCCCAGTCCTGCCTGGGCCGGTCCCATCCAGCCTCGTTCTGAGCTCCTAATTTGGCTGCCCAGAGTTTGCAACCCCACTGGGCCACCCCAGAGAGAGCCGTGGGACACCAGCCTTGTTCTCAGTGCCCAGGTCCTGGGAGGAGGAGGAGGAAGAAAGCTTTGATACTTGGCCAAGAGCCTCAGGCTGAAATTCTGCCATTCCACTTTCCCCTTTGGGCCAAAGCAGTGTTTCCTTTATCTCTTCCAGGAACCCCGAGCACCCCGAAAGGGCTTCAGAGGACCAAAAATGTCGAGGGGGCAGATACATTCTGGAAAGCTGAGCAAAACACATGAGCATAGAAAAAACCTCTGAGAAGACCTGCGAGGAACAACCCCATTGAGTTTTGCTTAATCCCCTGATCTGGCCACAGCGGTTCCACAGACGTCCTCTGAGCATCAAAGGCCCCAATTAAATGCCCACTGTGAGAGCCCAGAGGGGTGACGGGGGAGGGCAAGCTCCAGAGAGAGTGAGTCAGTTTGAATGGAGGCAGGGCAGAGATGAGGGGGACACAAGCCGGGCTTGGGGATCTTGCATGCCACCTCAGTCAGAGACCAGAAATGTCCCCAAGAGCCTGGAAGGGGATTCAGCCTTCCCTGTTGCCACTTTGCTCCTTGCTCCCACTCCTGGCTCTCGGACCAAACCCCCCAGTCCTCCACCCAAGACCTCACACCTCTCCTACCCACCCACCCCACCCCCCGCTGGCCCCAGAGCCGTGTCTCCTGCTCCTTCCCCTGGCCATTCCAGGAGCCACTGTGCCCATCAACGGAGCTATCACAGGAACATCATGGGCATTGTCAGCCCACAACGTGATGACGTCAGAAAGACCAATGACCGGAGTTAACCTTTAGTGGACACGATGCTCCATGGACAGTGATGGACGCTCTTGTGTATTATTTCTGACCTGGGGTGGGGGGCAGATGGGTGGGGACTGGAATCAGGGATCAGTCCTAAGCAACTGTACATTCCCAGGACAGTGAGTTAAATTTTGCTGTCTTCGAGAGACGCTGTCTCAGAAAAAAAAGGGGGGGGGGTTTGCAAGTCAGGGAACAGTGGTGGGCTGGGAGGGAGGCAACGCATGCCAATGGCTGCCAGTGTGGGCAGAAGACAGCCGAGGATCAGGCCAGTCACTGTCACCCAACCAATTCTGCCCCTCCCCCACACTCAGGGGACATTGGGCAACATCTGGAGATGGTTTTGGCTTTCAGAATTGGGCGTGTCCCTGGCATCTGGTGGGTAGAGGCCAGAGATGCTGTTAAACGCCCTCTAGTGCATAGGACAGCCCCCCAAAACCAAGACCTCTCCAGCGCAGAATGTCAGGAGCACTAAGCAGGAGGGATCCTGGTCACGCTGGGGACCGTCACCATCTTACTGATGGGCTTTAGTGTGTACTTGCAGGGTTCCCGGTCCTGCTCTCAGGGCTGTATACACATTGGCCATTGTATTCTCTTTACGACCCCTTTGTAAGGTGAATACTATTATTGTCCCTGTGTTCAGAAAGGTTAAGTAGCTGTCCCAAGGTCACACAGCCAGTAAAAATGGCAAAGCCAGATTCTAACCCAGGCTGCCTGACTCCTGATCCATCTCTTAACTCACCCCCACCCCTGCCAACCCCGAGGTGGGAGAGGGGAGCCTGAATCCATTCACGCTTTTTCTCCCCCATAGCTGGATGACGGCTCAAAGTAAAGGTTGGTTAAGATGGGTTATAAAATACCAAATTCTGGGGCCGCCTGGGTGGCTCTGCCTTCGGCCCAGGTCATGGTCCCAGGGTCCTGGGATCAAGCCCCGCATCAGGTTCTCTGCTCTGTGGGGAATCTGCTTCCTCCTCTCTCTCTGCTTGCCTCTCTGCCTACTTGTGATCTCTGTCTGTCAGGTAGATAAATAAAATCTTTTAAAAAATATATCAAATTCTGTTTCTCCAACGCTCAGATCCACATGCCTCCCTGAGCGGACGTGCTTACGGGACATTCTCTCCAGCGGTGGGAAGCTGAGCTCTTCTTGTTCTGGTATCAGAAGTAAATTTGCTTGGCTGTGGGGTCACCGGGGTCCGGGCAAACAAGGGCTGGTTATTCCAGGAGGGAGTTCAGAAATCAGAGCAGTGGACGACATGGGCCACCATTGCCACCATTGTCCTTGCTGTCACTAATAATAACTCATCAGTAACAATGGCCCCACACTAACTGAAGACTTGCTGGGACCCAGGTCATGTCCTAAACCCCCTCCATCCCTAACCCACTTACTAATCCCGAGAGTCCTGTGCAAGCGGTACTATATGATCCCCATCATACAGATGGGGAAGCAGATTCAGAGGGGAAAGCCACTCGCCCTGGGCCAGGCAGTAGGAGGTGTGACTCAGAGTGCCTGCTCTTAACCCAGAGTTTTTCCACCTTCATACTGTTACCTTTGGGTCCAGATTATCTTGGTGTTGGGGAAGCTCCTGAGCTCTGTAAGGTGTTTGTTAGGCAACACCCCTGGCTTCTACCCATCTTCCTCGGGCATGGTCACCAAAAATGTCCCCAGACATTGCCAGATGTCCCCGGGGTGGGGTGTCAAAAATGCTCCTGGTTGAAACCGCTGCCTTGACCCTACAGTCTGGGATGGGGCAGGGGGTGATCTGCATGGAGAATTCTGCTTGCTGGAGCCCCCAGAGAGTCTGGAGCCTGAAACCCAAGCTACCAATAATAATCAGTGTTAGCGGGATGCCCGCATGGCGCAGTCGGTTGAGCCTCTGGCTCTTGGTTTTGGCTCAGTGGTGACCTCAAGATCTCAGGATCTTAAATACCACGTTTGCCTGCCCACTGGCCCCACCAGGGCTGCCCAGGTGAGGCTGGAGGACAAGCTGGAGAAGGAAGAAGAGGCTCTGCCTCGGCAGGGGGCACCTAAGGACCCGCCATCCCAGGAGTCTTGAGCCCTAACAGCTTGGCAAGTTTTCACTAGGCATTTAGAGTTGTGCTGCATTGTCTTGGACAAGACAAGAGCAACAAAACTAGTCTTGAGCTGTTCACCTCCCTGCCAAGACTCTACCTGCAGTACCTGTCCCAGCCTCTCAGCCAACAGCTAAGCGCAGACTGAGCGCCCATATCTGCATTCACACTGAGGCTCAGAGAGCCCAAGCAACTTGCCAGGGACACACAGCAATTAAGCAGGAGTCAGGAGGCCCCCTGCTCCATCTCTCCAGTTCCCCCATTAATCTCCAGAGCCCCCCACCCGGGAGCCCCTGCCGGGGATCATTAGCATTCTCCTCTTCAGATCCACAGTCCCACTGAAGCATTCTGGTATCCGAAGGGTCTAAGAGCCAGAGCACACATTTGCTTTCTCTAGAGGTCTCTCTGCTCCCCAGGGCTGAGGCTGCAGCCCTGATAGGGCCCAGCTGAAGCCCAGGAACCAGATGTGCCCTGCACACTACCCCTCAGCGTGTCTTCTAGAGTCGAAAATTCATCCGTCATCCCTCGGGATGTCCACTGTCTCTGCTTCTTTCTCCAGCTCGGCCCCACCCATTCCAGGCCCCCTCATCCCATCAGGTTCCCCCCAGCAGCCTCTGGACTCCCAGTTAACACTCTGGCCCCCCTCTGCCGGACCTGGGCCACCCTGGAGAAGGGGGTGGGAGGTACTGCTCCGTCTGGGCATGACTCCATGGTCCCCAATGCCAAGAGCTTGTTCTTAGCCAACTTGGACTTTGCCAAAGCCACATTCCCAACCTGAGAGCACTCCCCCCCCCACCCCGTCACACACATGGGCAAGATGTAAGGAGGTCACAGCCCCCTGGGGTCCCCCATTGGAAGGAGAGGGGGATTTTATTCGTCCTCTGCCAAGCATAGCTGAACAAGAGAAGACTGGAGTTTGGGCCACTCGCCTGGACGTGCCAGGGGCAGCACAGAGATCCAGGTGGGGCAGGACAAGAAAGGAGCCACATCTGAAATCTGTATCACGAAGCGTGGGGCTGGGGGGAAAGGGCTGGCCCCACGCTCAGGGTGTGGCAGAGGGAGACAGCTGAGCCGCGCACATCTGCCCCAGCAGCAGGAAAGAAACCGTGAGGCCAGCCATCCCATCATCACTCTGAGATCAGGAATGATGTGCCCAAAAGCCAACCCAGCCCCAAAGCTGGGGAGGAGAGAAGGGAAACCCTTCAGTGCCGGAATAGGGGACGGGGGGGGGGGACACGGGGGGGGGGGGGGGGGGGATGGCTGCGGGAGGGAGGAATCTTCAGGGCTCTGGAAACAGAGGGTAGTGGGAAGGTTGTGTTGTATTTGCCAGGCAGAGTTGGGTTTTTGTTTGTTTGTTTGTTTGTTTTACCTTTGATCCCCAGCTTTATTGAGCTAAAATTGACGCAGAGCATGGCGTAAATTTAAGGCATATGCAATATTCTGATTTGGGGCACTGATATATGGCGAAATGTTAACCACAGGCCCATTAGCGAGCACCTGCTCCTCAAGCCACAAGTTACCCAGTCGTTTCTGTGCTGACAACACTGACGTTCCGCTCCTAGCTGCTTCCAAGCTATCAGTACAGCATACACTCACCACGCTGCTGGCGGTCGGGAGATCTGCAGAGCTGGCTCTCCTACTGGAAGTTGGTACCCTCGGACCAACATCTCCCCATCTCCCCCACCCCCGCAGCCACTGGTAACCACCATTCTAGCGTCTGTTTCCACGAGCTGGGCTCTTTCAGATGCCCTGTGTAAGCCACGCCACGCGGTGTTGGTCTTTCCCCCTCTGCCCTGCCTGGCGGAGTTTGAGCCAATATTCACTCCAGACACGGGTGTGCCGGGAAACCCTTCCTCACCTCTCCCACTGCCTGATTCCTACTGATCCCTCAGACCTGTTATCAGACGTGCCTTCCAAGGAGGAGCCCTCCCCCACCCGCTAATGGGGAGAGGTGAGGGGGGGGGCTGTCAATTTCACCTGGCCTGGGGCAAGCAAGGTTCATCTCAATATTTAAGGGGAAAACATCTAGCATGGAGGCTGGAGGTGGGGGTTCCAGCCCCTCAGGAAGGAGGTTCCCCCCCAACAACTTCAGTCCAATGATCCCAGGTCTTCACCCTCAAGCTCACCTGCCTTCTCTTTGAGTGGTTTACCTTGGTTGTTCTTTTCTGATTCTGCCAGCTGCAGCTGAGCATCCTTAAGCAAGTTACTCAGCCTCTCTGTACCTCGGTTTTCTCATTTGGGAAATGGGTATGATAACGGTGCCTACGTCATGAGCTTTCGCCATGATCCATCATTGGGTCACGTGCTTATCACTGTCTGATTTCCTCGGTCCCCACCGTCCCAGGGGCAGCAACGGGATTCCGGGGGGCCCTCCCGTGGCCGCACTGAGTACTGCATCCGTCCAGGCGCGCCCTACATCGCTCTGGATTCTAAAGGTTCTAAGTTACAAAAAAAATAAAACAAAACAAAAAACACTTTTTAAGTCCAAGCTTGTTTAAGTCAAAAGAGAATGTGATGGCCATAACAGACGTTGCACTTGCTGTGATCGCCCCCTAGAATGCCCGCACACCTTCACCCTCCTTCTTAACATGCAAGTGTCAAGGTCATGTCCCCAGGAGCCGTTGTCTGGCTCCCTAGTTACTCCATACTGCGTAATGTCATCTGCGTGCCAGACCCTGTTCTAGGCACTGGGGATACTGCTGTGGACCACACAGATGGAAACCTCTTCCCTCAGAGCTTCCATTGTGGTGAGGGAGAAAGAACCAACAAAAATAAGCATTCCAGAGTGTCAGGTGGTGACTCGTGCTCAGAGTGAAATAAATCAGGAAATGGGAGAGAAGGTGTGTGGATGTAATCTGGAAGTGGGGGGAAGGGGGTTGATGTGTGAGATGAAATTTGAAGAACAAGGTGGGGTGGCCAAGGCAACATCAGGGGGAAGAGACAGGTGGTGACCTCAATGGGGCTGCCGTGTTGTCGTTGCTGACCATGTCCCCAGTACCTGGACCAGCACCCGGCACAAAAATGGTACTCACTAAAGATTTCATGAATGAAAGCCCAGTAGTGGACTTCAGGAACAGCTTGCTCAAGGCTGAAACAGTGGCCCTGGGGCCATAACCCTCCTCCACCTGGTGGCTTTGTTCTTACAAGTAGCCTCTCCATTATGGGGACTCCGATCCAAATGCTACTCTAGCTTCCAAGGTTCCCAGAGTTCCCTGCAAATCATGGACATGCCATCCCCCAGCCAACCCCTGAGGCTGGGAGCTAGGGATGTGGGCGTGGCTTAGGGTTGAGTCACATGCACTACCCAGACCACACCCCCAGGGGGAGAGGGAGACCCCCACGGGGACATCTGGGGCTGCAGGGTGGTAGGAAGGAGGAATGGATCCAAAGAGCCAGTTTCACAGAATGATTATAAGAAGGTTAGTAAACTAGGAAGTGGCAGAGCCTGGGAGCTCCTGGCTCAAAGCAGCCCTGAAGGTTCCAGCTATGCCTGGTGGCCACCCAGCATCAGGCTAAAGGCCCAGGGGCTATGGGAGACCCTGGGCTAAAGGTGGGATCGTTCAGCATTAGGGAAACTGAGAATGCCAGGGCAGCCAGCTCTTTAGAGAAAGAGGCAAATGGAAGGCAGCTCAGGGTGGGCTCCCAGGAGGCCCCCATGAATCCGAGGGACTGCTCACAGAGGCCAGAGCTGGCTTACTTGGACTTGTTCCTCAAGTGGGGGATCTGGGCAATGGAGGGTGGGGGTAAGCAAACCCAAGGGCAGGCTGTCCATCTGGTCTGGCCACAATGTGATGGAAGCTCCAGGAGCAGTCTGGTATTTATGGAGTACCTGCTGTATACGTGGGCCCTGACCTAACCTTCCAAATTCAGGACAAAAAGAACAAATATTTGCTGTTGAATGAACCGTCCCCCCAGCGGCCTGTAAGGTTGTTGTCACCCACCCTGCAGGGAGACTCGGAAAGACCGAGGCTGAGGCCCTAGATCCCTGGGGGCCGGGCCTGGAAAATGCCTGGGGCTGTGAGGTTGGGGGGTCACAGCGCCGCGGCCACCCTGGGCTGGATTTTCACTCCTGCCCTGGCTGTGCAGGTCAGCCCCATCCTCGTGTTAGCGCCGCATCTACTGAGAACCACCCCCGCCTCCAGGGATGAATAAAAGCCCCGGGCCCCTGCGCTCAGGAAACTGTCACTCTCCCCGTCTCTAGCCTCGGTTTTCTCTTCTGTGAAACGGAACCCACCCGGCCCGCGGCAGGTCACGCCCCCAGAGGGGAGCTCCGGGAGGGCAGGGGGGGGCTGAGATTTATTCACGGGTGGCGCCCAATAAATGCTTGTTTGAGCCGGACTGGCCCTCAGTAAATAACAGCTGCCGTCGATGCGGGCGGTGGCGCCGGCGAGAGTGGGCTCTCCCCTCCCCCACCCTCCGCCCGCTCCGCGCTCCTCCCCCCCCGCGCCCCATTCCTTCCGTCACCTCCCCACGCGACGGTGCCTCCTCCATCCCCCACCTCCTCCCGCCTCCTCCCTTCAATCTCCCCTCCCCCAACCGCCCCGACTGCTCTCCCTCCTTTTCCCCTTACCCCTACCCAATTCTTCCTCCCTCCCCTCCCCCACCCTGCCTCTCTCCCCTCCCCCACCTGCCACCTTACGCCCCCCCTTTGCCAGCCACCCACCCAGCCCCCACGGCGGGCCCGGGCCGGGCGGGGCCGCCCGAGCTCCCGGGTCCCTGGCTCGGGTCCAGCCCGCGGCCCAGGCCGGGCGGCGGCGGCGGCGGCGGCGGGCGGGGTTCTGGCCGCGCGCGGTTTGGGGGTTTTTTATAACCCTGGCAGGCGGCTCAGGAAGTGCCTTCCCCGCGCCCCCTCCCCCGGCCACGCCGCCGCGCTCGCTCCCTCCCTTCCTGCGCAGGGCGGCGAGACGGCGGCGGAGGCGGCGGACGGAGGCCCCGGGCGGGCGCGCGGCCGCAGGTAACGGCGCGGGCGGCGCGGCGGGGAGCGGGCTCGGCGGGGCCGGCGGGCGCCCGGGGGGAGGCGGCCGGCGCCGGGCGGCCGCGGTGACCTTGTGTGTCCGCGTCGGGCGGGGACGGCCGCGGGCCCGGGTCTGTCGGACCGTCCAGCCTCGGGCCGGGGGTTGTGTCCGTGTGTGATGTCCCCAAGTGCGTGCGACACTGAGGTCGTGCGGGCGCCGTCTGGGTGTGTTCGCTGCGTGCGTGCGTGTGTGTCGGGGTGCGTGTGGGCAACCACGTATGTGAGAGTGCCACTGCATGTGTGTGTCCGCAGGAACATGTCCGTGAGGGTCTGGGTGTGTTTGTGTGCGATCGTGTGGGGTGTGTGCGTAGGTGCGCGTGTAAGCGGACCCAGTAAGTGTCTGCTGTGTGTGTGTCTCTCCACGCTGTCCCCGGGTGTGTCTGAGCGTAGCAAGTGTGCAAATGCCTGTGAGTGCGTCTGGTGTGCACGTCAAGTTCTGCAGGACCCTGTCCGTTGTCTCGTGTGAGCGTGTGACCGAGAGTGTACATGTCTGTGTGCGTAGGCCCAAGTGTGGGTCTCTGGGTTGTCTTCTGTGAATGAGTGTGTACATGTGTGTGCACGTAGGTCTGGGGAGTGTGTGCTTGTGTGTCTCGTGCGTTTGCCTCCCGATGTGTGTGTTCTGAGCGAGTCGATGTGTTGGGATGGGAGCCCTTTGTGGGTCTGCGGTGTCCAGTTGTGGGTCCCCAGCGGCGCAGGTGTGGTCACCCTCGAGTGTGTGCGTCGCTACCACTGTGTGTCTGTGCGTCTGGGTGTGGGAGGGGCACCTCCCACTTCCCTTGAGTCGGTCACCGAGTGTCTCCAGGCCGTCGGGCTCAGGGCCTTTAATTAGTGGCTAGTCGAGGGGGACCCGCTGGGGCGCCGGCGCCCTCCCCCCGCTCCTCCCGCAGGCCTCGGGCGGGCCTTTGTCTGCTCTCCCGGCAGGGTCTGCCTCCCGCCCAGCCAGATGTGCAGCGCCTGGAGAAGGCCTCTGCCCGGGCGGCCTCGGTCTTGGCCTCCACGGAGCAGCCGGATCTCCCCGGCCCGGCCCAGGAGGTCTGGGCGTGGAGCGGCGGGTCCGTCCGCGATCGCTGGGATGGGATGGAGCCTCCGCTGTTTCCGGGCCGCTTCCGCGGCATTTCCTCCTCCTCCGGCGCTGGCGCCGTCCCGGTGCTGGCCGCCTCCCTCCTGCCTTCTGGGAGGAGGGGCTGAGAGCAATGGCCAAGCCCGGGCACGCGCGCTCGTGCGTGCGTGCGCGCCCGTGCACACAGCCACAGGGGCACACACAGGGACACACACAGGGTCACATGAGCACACACACCACACACAAAGTCGCCTACGTACATACAGTCTACTTACACGGTCACACACCCAGAGACACACAGAGACACACATGCAGTCACACACACATCCTGGTGGAGACCCCTGCTGTTGCCCCCAGCCAGGCTCACCCCGGGAACCCCCTAACCTCCCTCCCATCAGTATCATTTTCTCCCCAGACCCACTGACCTGTTCCCAGTACCCCCAGTGTCCTGGGCAGGTCATCCCTGGCCACCACCCTGCAAGGGGACCACTATCCCAGGTCCTCCCCCCACCCCCACCCCCCAGCCCTGGAGGGACACCTGCTGCCCTCCCGGCAACCCTCCCCCCACCCCCACCCACCTATGCTGGGTCCTTCCACACCCTCCCCCATATCCCACCTGAGCCAGAAGTGCAAGGGAGGCTGCTGTGAGGTCGTTGGGAGGAGGGGCCCAGCCCCAGAGGACAGTGGTGAGGACTTCAGGGGTGCGGGGTAGAGAGGCTCAAAGACCCTGCAGCCAGGACCAGAGCCACAGAACCGCTGCGGGAAGATCCTGCACCGGGCCTGGCCCTGGCGGTGTGGGGAAAGAAGGAGAGGGACAGGATTGGGGGAAGGGAGTTCCAGCCTCACACTGCAATGAGAACATTGCCACCTTGGCATGGGAGGGGAGGGTAGTTAAGGCAAGAGGAGGGTCAGGGGAGACTGACCAGGGAGGGGTTTAATCAGAGCTGGTCAAGGTCTCCAGGATGGAATAGGGGAGAGGAGGCAAAAGGGGATCAGGGCACAGGGAGGAACAGTAGGGGAGGAGGGAGTTTGGTGGGGGACCAGGAACTGAGGGAGGATGAAATCCAAGAGGAGATTTGCCAGGGTCAGGGGGAAGGGCAGAGTATTCTCAGCCACCCCTGAACTTCAGACCCAGGCCAGCTCCTCCTCACTGCCCCTCCCTGTCTAGGCACTGAAGAAGAGGCTCTGGGGCACAGAGGGCCTCACGCACAGGTGTCCGACCCCAGGCCGCCAACTGAAACCCCCAAAAGGTAAAAACAAACCAAAAAACAAGGGATAATCATTAGCCCAGCTGAAGGGACCAGTAGGGTCACAGTGTCTTGGAGTGAGCTCCCCGTCACTGGAGGGGTCCAAGCAGAAGCGGGTAATGTCAACTTCTAAGTCTGCATCTTGTTGAAAACCTGGCTCCCTCCCTCATGTGCTGAACTGCCCTGTTTGGAGATCAACCCTCAGACTTGGCCAGGCCACAAAGAAAACAAGACAGTGTGTGATTAAGGGGGAAATGGCACAGAGGAGGAGGAGGAGGGTGGAGACAGGAGTGGGGAGGAGGGTTTGGCACAGGGTAGTGGCCCAAAGTGGTGTCTGTGCGCAGCAGGCTGGCCTGGGGCAGATGCCAGAGAAACCGAGCCCTCCCAGACAACCCTAGAGCTTCCAGAAAGAAGAATCTGAAAGGAGGAGTCGAACCAGGGGCGAGGCTGGAAACAGAGGGTGGAGGAGAGGTCAGGGGGACAGATGCCACCTGTAGGTGTGAATAATGCTCCCTGTGGCCAGGGATCCAATGGCAGGGCCTAAGTCAGATGGGGTTAATGGGAGGAGCCAATCACTTCTGGTTTAATCTGAGCTGAAAATGCCCACTGACCAGCGCAGCCTTCAGATGTGTCCCACTCCAGCCTCCCCTTGCTGCACTTCTGTCCCCTCCCCGTAGGCACTCTGCCCAGCCACACTGGCCCTTGTGCTCCTGGGTCCACACCCAGGTCCTCCCTGCCTCTGGGCCTTTGCCTCTGCTGCTCCTCTCCCTGGGCACCTTCTCCTGTCTCTTCGTGATGAGTTTCTTCTCATCCTCCATGCCCCAGTTTCTGAGCCTCCCTGTTATTTCTAGAGAACTTGTCACAGTCTGAACTCCTCTGGTTCGGTCACTCCCGGGAGATGGCCCCTCGGTAGGCAGAGACGGCATCTATGCCATGCCTACTGTTAGCCATGAACAAGTCCTCAGGATTATTGTGGAAATGAAATGAAACGGTGTGAAAGCACTCAGGCCGATGGCTGGCACGGAGTAGGTACCCACCGAGTCACAATCCCATGCATCCTTGTAGCATAGGGAGGATGAGGTGGGTGGGGACAGGGAGAGGAAATGCCAGGGGCATCCCGGGAGCTGGGAGGGATGGGCTTCAGCACTGGCCACACTGGGCAGCAGGACAAGGCACCCGTTCCTCCCTCCCAGGAGCCCGGTGATGCTGCCCAGGCTGTGAACAGGGGAGGCAGTGCTGTGGGGGCTGCCGGCAGCCGGGACTGGAGAGAGACATGTGGACACGTGGCCTCTATGGCTCCCGCCTACCAGATCCTCCGCTGGGCCCTTACCCTGGGGCTGGGCCTCACATTCGAAGTCATACACGCCTTCCAGTCTCAAGGTAGGGGCGTCCCAGGGCAGCATGGGGAGGGAACGAGGAGCCGAGGGAGGGTCATGGGATGGCAGTCACTTGGGGGAGAGCCCTGGGGTCAGCGAGGCCAGCATCATTGGCCCCGTAGCCAAACCACGAAGACCCAGATCGCTCCCACGGCTCGCCCCAAGCCTCTGACCCTCTCCCGCAGATGAGTTCCTGTCCAGTCTGGAGAGCTATGAGATCGCCTTTCCCACGCGAGTGGACCATAATGGGGCCCTGCTGGCCTTCTCACCCCCTGCGTCCCGGAGGCAGCGTCGGGGCACAGGGCCAGCCCCAGAGTCCCGCCTCTACTACAAAGTGGCCGCACCCAGCACCCACTTCCTGCTGAACCTGACCCGCAGCCCCCGCCTTCTAGCAGGGCATGTCTCTGTGGAGTACTGGACACGGGAGGGCCTGGCCTGGCAGAGGGCTGCCCGGCCCCACTGCCTCTATGCCGGACACCTGCAGGGCCAGGCTGGCAGCTCTCATGTGGCCATCAGCACCTGCGGGGGCCTGGTGAGTAGAGGGTTCCAGGAAGCAGGGGGACATGCCCACCAGCTTGGGAGTTAAGAAAAACACTTCTCCCTGTAGGTCGGAGAAGGAATCCTGGTAGATGGTTTTTTTTTTTAAGCATTTTGAGCTAATCACAAGGATTAGTTGTTCTAGAACGTAGCTAAAGCAGAACTTCGAGGAAAATGTGTAGCCATAGGGTCAGGCTGCAAAGGAAACAACCAAACTTCTCCTCAGGAAGGTGAAAAAGGAAAAGCAACATAAACCCAGTAAGACAGAAAGAATGGAATCGTAGACATAGGTAGGGTCCCATGGGCCCTGGGAACCAAAGCCTGATCCAAGCTCCCCAACCCCCAGCATGGCCTGATTGTGGCAGATGAAGAAGAATATTTGATCGAGCCCCTACAAGGTGGGCCCAAAGGGGCCCAGGGCCCAGAGGACAGTGGCCCCCATGTGGTGTATAAGCGCTCCTCTCTGCGTCACCCCCACCTGGACACAGCCTGTGGAGTGAGAGGTACATCTGTCTTTGTGGGGACGGGCAGAGGGAGGCGGCAGTGTCTGATGGCCCCGCCGTGAGTGAGACAGGCGTTCAGGCATAAAACCCTCTGTCTCCAGGATGACGGGGTGATCAGACAGCTAAGCAGCCGAGGAGTGGCCGATTCGAGCCACTGCATGGTGCAAACCCTGTTCAGAAGGTCCAGTTTACAACCAGATTTGCAGGAGGACAGGTGTCTGATCAGACGGGCTGGGGATGGGGGAGCAAGAAAGCTGGATGAGACCGATACTTACAAGGGCCGTCGTCCAGCTGCAGGGATAAGGGCAGACCCGGGGACATTCCACGAGGCATGTGATCCAACAGTCCGGGCGCGGGGCCCCATATGTCGGACCTACAACCATCGTCGGTGTTTAGAATGGAAGGGCAGGTTGTTTCACAGTCAGCCAGTGAGACCGGCGGGATGGGAAGACCCTCCGGCAGTGGGGTTGTCCTCCAGCTGCACAGCTGGGCGGTGTGTTGACGAGAGCGTGGCCCCGTTGGAAGACCCCAGAGTCCCACAGGCGCACAGTTCCCATGCCGAGGCGGGCAGCTCCATGCCTGCATTTGGGCGATGGAATTTTCAGGAAGTGGCGCGGTCACTCTGGTTGTCGTGGCGCCCGGCTATCCGTGCCACCAACCAGTGTGGCAGCGTAGAGCCCGTCCTCTGGGTAGTGGACCATAGTAGAGCCAGACACAGGACACCCAGTAGCCAGAAAACAAGGCGTCCGCCGGCCCATGGGGCCAATGCGCCATCAGACAGGGTCACAGACCTAAGAGCAGGCAGCAGAATGACCAGAAACTGTCCATCCAGATGAGAAGCCATGGAAGGGGCGGCCGTGGTGGCTCCGTACCCTGAAGCCGCCCCCCGCCAGGCCCCTGGGGAATGAGACCGAGCGTGGCCAGCCAGGCCTGAAGCGCTCCGTCAGCCGCGAGCGCTACGTGGAGACCCTGGTGGTGGCTGACAAGATGATGGTGGCCTACCACGGGCGCCGAGACGTGGAACAGTACGTGCTGGCCATCATGAACATTGTAAGTGCCTCCCCCTCCCCGGCCATGGAGCCCTGAAGTCAGGGAACCCCAGCGGAGGGGGCAGAGTGAGAAAGGAGGCCGGGTTGGGCAAGGAATAAGGAGAAGCAGCCTCGTTGGGCGGCCGGGAGCGTGGACTCGGCTCTGCTGCTTTTTAGCCGTGTGCCCTTGGACCAGTCCCTTCCCCCCTCTGTGCCTCGGTTTACCCACCCGTGAAATGGGGCAGGAATAGTACATCCTCCACAAGGCTCAGGCGGTCGCAGTGAATCGGGATAGCGTTCGGAAGAGCACCGGGCACGCGGTCGGGGCTGCGCAGGCACCTGCTGTATAAGACAAGGACGCAGCTTGAACTTGAGGCCAGCAGTACGCAGGGGGACACGCACCCGAATCCTCCCGCAGGCACCTGCCCATCACTTCACACGGTGACCTCGCTCACCCACACTCAGATATCCCCAGGGCCCATCCCAGCTCTCCGTCGAGACTCCGGATCGCTCCGAGCCTCAGTTTCCATGTTTGTACAACACTGTTGTCATAGTATCTACCCCAGGAGGAAAGAGTCCGGGCGGGGAGGGGGCAGGGGGAGCCAGACAGAGCATTTAGCACCCAGTAAGAGGCTGACAAGGGCACTATTGTTTCGTGGATGCAAAGAGGGAAGAGAAAAAGGTCAGCAGACAGAAAAGTGGCCCAAACTGTTGACACAGGACTGCATGTTCTACCCTAGCCCTGCTTCCCTCCCTTGGGCTTTCAAAGTCGTCTAGAACCTGCCAGAGTTTCTGTGGCTCTCCGCGTGGGACAGTGATGCCCCAGGCTCCGAGATCACTGCACACCGTGGCGACCGCCCCCCTGACCCTAGGCTCTTCCTCCTCCTCCCTTGCCCCTGTCTCCAGACCTCCCTGTCCCTAACACTTCCACCTTCTAGTGGTGATGCTCAAATTGATACCTTTATTTTTTTTTTTATTTTAAGTATTGACCTGAGAGAGAGAGAGAGAGAGTACAAGCAGAGGGGAGGAGCAGAGGGAGAGGGAGAGGCAGGCTCCTCACCAAGGAGGGAGCCACGGGGACATGGGGTTCAACCCCAGGACCCCGGGATCCTGACCGGAGCTGAGGGCAGACGCTGACTGAGTCACCCCGGTGTCCCCAAACTGGTACCTTTAGGCTGCGTGGAATGAGACAAAACGTGCAGGTCCCTCGGGCCACATCTGGGCAGAGACACTTGGGGCCACTGCGGCGGTGGGCAGGGATGGAGGACAGACACACAAGCTAAATGGGGGCGAGTCGGGAAGAAAGGTACCAGGGAGCAACCCAGACATGAGTCCCCCTTGTGGCACCTACCCGCTGTGGGTCCTGACCTCTCTGTGTGTTGATCTGCCCCTTTGTAAAATGGGAATGACCATCGTCCCTACCTGCCCAGCAGGCTTAGCCTGAGGCCTGGCCCGCAGCAGACACTTGGGGAGGGAGGGCTACTGCCATTTTGCCTTTTGTCTCCTGCTCTGGGCCCCTCTTAAGACTCGGTCTCTCTTGTTTCTTGGAGGTCAGGTTGCCAAACTTTTCCAGGACTCAAGTCTGGGAAACATCGTTAATATCCTGGTGACACGCCTCATCCTGCTCACAGAGGACCAGGTGCGAGGGCCCCCTCCCCACCCCTGCTCCTGCACACCAGCGCTGCCTGTCTCCCCCTCCCCCGCCCAACCCCCTCCCCTAGGGTGGCTGGCCCCCATGCCCCTCTGTCTGTCTGCAGCCCACCCTGGAGATCACCCACCATGCCGGGAAGTCCCTGGACAGCTTCTGTAAGTGGCAGAAATCCATCGTGAACCGCAGCGGCCATGGCAATGCCATTCCAGAGAACGGTGTGGCCAACCATGACACAGCAGTGCTCATCACACGGTGAGGGGCGGGGAGGACTCCAGGACATGGGCCGGGGGAATGAGTGGTCCCAGGGACCCTCCAGGTCCAAGCAGGGCTCACTTCTGCTGGGAGATGGGAGAGGTGGGGAGGGGCTGCTGGGAGCCTGAGAGCCTTGGTTCAGGAGGACCGGGGGGGGGGGGACAGGGACAGTTAGGCCACAGACAGTTGGGCACAGACAGACTCGTTCCCTCGCTGTCTCGTTGATGCAGTCTGTCGGTCACTTATGCACCCGCAGCATCCCCGAGGTCCACTGCGGGCAGAGCACGGGGCTCAGGGCGAGAGGTCGAAGGGAGCCTCCGAAATCGGTTATGGTGGCCCCTGCAGGGATTAGGGAGGCAGCCCAGCTCCTGACTGCCCCCCTCTCCTTCCACAGCTATGACATCTGCATCTATAGGAACAAACCCTGTGGCACACTAGGTACTTAAACCCCGTAGGCTTCAGGTACCCGTGGAGGCAGCGGATGGGTGCCCCCCGGCCCTGGTGGGGTGGGACCTGGCAGGATGGCTGGGCCAGCCCTCACAACCCGAGCCCAGCCCTGCCCCACGCGCCTGTCCCCCAGGCCTGGCCCCCGTGGGCGGCATGTGCGAGCGGGAGAGGAGCTGCAGCATCAACGAGGACATTGGTCTGGCCACTGCCTTCACCATCGCCCATGAGATAGGACACACGTGAGGCAGGGGACACCGCGGGGCGTGGGGCATGGGGGACAGGCCAGCTGGGCAGGTTCCTTGGCCCGGATGGTGGAGCCGACGCTGCTCTCCCCAGGTTTGGCATGAACCACGACGGTGTAGGGAACAGCTGTGGGGCCCGTGGCCAGGACCCAGCGAAGCTCATGGCTGCCCACATCACCATGAAGACCAACCCTTTTGTGTGGTCATCCTGCAGCCGCGACTACATCACCAGCTTTCTGGAGTGAGGACGTGCCCGCGTGCCTGCCCACACTCCCGCTCACCTTGGCTCAGAACGGGGGCGGGGGTGGGGGGCACGGGGGGCGCAGGGGAGTGGTGTCTGGAAACCAGAGCAGCCTCCGGGAGGGGTCCTGTTCCCTACATAGGGCTGCGCCCTATGACCCACTCCTCCCCCCGGGGCCCCTGAGCTCTTTGCCTGTAGCCCCCTGACATGACAGCTCCTTTCTTCTCACCCCAGCTCAGGCCTGGGGCTGTGCCTGAACAACCGGCCCCCCAGACAGGACTTCGTGTACCCCACAGTGGCACCCGGCCAGGCCTACGACGCAGACGAACAGTGCCGCTTCCAACATGGAGTCAAATCGCGTCAGTGTAAATACGGGGTAGAGAGAGCCTTCCTGCTTTCCTTCCTGGGAGGGGAGGGGCCGCAGGAGGTGGGAGAGTCGGGAAGGGGGTGAGCCCCTATGGGGGCCAGGGGGAAAGAGGTGCACAGGTGTATAGATGTCACGCACACTCAATGACTGGGATGGAGGATGGGATCTCTTGGCCCTCCAGACCCCTAATTTGGGGGGCTGGTCTGGGGAGACCTTGGGTGCCCCCTTCTGTCCAGCCTATCAGGCCACTGGTGGGCTGCTGCAGGATTAAAGTCCCAAGCCCCCTAGCCGGGCAGTTTTTCATCAAACATTCCAAATGGGGTGGAAATAGTTCCCTGGGGACGGACCATCTTTCGTACTTGGCAAAGAACTGGGCAGAGCCTTCCAAGGACACCCTGTCTTCATTCCCCACATCCCCCACAAACTGGTTCACAATATTGCCTGGCCCTGATGCTTGGCTGGATGAGCTCTGAGCCTCCGGGCCACCCCTCACTCTTGGTGAGGTTTACATTGGTTTCCCAAAGCCCCATCCTTTTGTAGAGAAGCGAGCTGGGGGTCCCACTCCCAGCTGCCCCCAAGGGCGCTGGAGGCCTGCTGGCTTCCTCAGGACTCCAAAGGTCAGAGTTTGGACAGCCATGTCCAAGCTAAGGCCATGTGGACTCAACATAGGAAAAGGCAGCTGTACTCATGCCCTCACTTCATCCCAGGGCAAGACAAGGAGACAAGCCCTGGCATCGTTTCTATTTAATCTGCTCTTGCCCACCCTCCCCAACTTGGCTGGTAACTGTAGCACCCTTAACGAATTTCTAAAGAATCTGGAGCATCTGCTGTGTCCCGGGTATCCTAGGCATGATGACAGTGGCTGACATTTACTGAGCGTCCACTACGTGCTAAGCACGTGATACGCTTCATCTCATTTAAACTCTTGACAATCCTGCTATATTTCCACATTACAGATGAAGGGACTGAAGCATAGGGAGGGTACCTTGCCCAGCGTCACAGTTCAAGAACATGTCAGAGCTGGGACTCGAAGGTCTCTCTGGGACTCCAAATTTTGTAATGAGGTGGGGGAGGGGAGGAAGTGCCAGAATAAGGAGCTTGGACCGGTGCTGGCTGTATATTGAATTGATTCTTTCTTTTATTTCTCCAAGGAACGTCTTCCCAGAACCCCTGGCAAAGGGGGAAATTATTGGCTACATATAACTTGGCTAACGTGTGTAAAGAGCTGGGCCCAGTGCCTAGCCCAGAGATAGCTGTGGTCACTGTTACACAATAATAGGGAGTTTATGCAATCTCTTTCAGATCTACTCTGTCACATGCCTCTCAGCCTTTTATGTAGGCAAGGCCCATCTCTTAGATGAGAAGAGGGGGGGATGGCAATTCCCCAGCGAGGCTGAAGTCTCCCCGACTGGCCCAGAGCCCAGTTCACGTGCACCACAGCGCCTCCTTGTGGAGAGGAGGAAAAGCAGGACTGGAATAGCCAGTTCTCGTTAAGAGGTGTCAGAAGTGGGATGAGGGCCCATGCTATTTACAAATGGCGGGGAGGACACAAGCCAAGTGAAGCCAGAAAACCAGGCTGAGTTTTTAACTGAGACGTAGCCTCTGAAGGAGCACAAGGCAGGGACTCTAAAGGACGGTGGAGGGAGTGGATTTGAAAACAACCTTCCGAGCTTCTCCTGTGTGTGCAGATGTCTCCCAGAGGCTGCCCCTTCCTACAGCCATTGATTGGCCCAGTCCCAGATCATCAAAACTTGAAAGGATTAGGTTCAAAGAGAAAATGGCACATGGTTATAAAAAGGAGAATGAAGGATCTCCATTTCCCAGGGTGGGGGAAGGCCCTGGGAGGTGGGGCAGATGTAGGCTAGAAGGTCAGAGATTTGGCCACCCCTGAACCTGGGGGGTTTGTCCAGCGATATTAACCCAAAGGGTCAGAGTGACTTCCTGGGACTGGTCCAGCCCAAGCAGGATTCCCACAGGAAGGTGGGCAGAGTTTTCAGTGGGCCAAGTCGTATCCCACTGAGACCCAACCTGACTTTGTTCCTGCCGAGTCTCCCATAGAGTAAAAGTTCCAGGAGCTTCCACAGTTTGCCAGGGCGTGGGGCCGGGGGGCGGGGGGCGGTAGGCAATAAAGAAGACCACCAGATGGAAAAAATTGGAGATGAGGCCTTGGACCCAAGCCATCTTTCAGGCCAGAGTTTTCAGAATTACTGTCCTCCCAGGGGCCGCTTCCCCCATCCCAACAAGGAATGCAGAATCATCTCCGTTCCTCAGCAGGTTTGGAGACTCAAGAGGCACCAGAGTGATGAGATCACAGAGTGGTCTATCAAAGGCCCGGGTTAGAGCCCAGGCTGCTCCTCAGAAGCTGTGTGGCCCCTAGCAAGTGACTTTACCTGTCTAAGCCTTGGTTTTCTCACAGTGAAGCGGGGGGAGGGGGGGTTGTGATGCTTAAGGGGGCTTGCGACACACATGGACGTTGGTTAAGTGCAGCCCATGAGGCAGAGGGGAGGTCTCAGGCTATGCCCACAGGAAGACTCCAGAAGGCTCCTGGAGACCCAGCGGAGGAGCGCTGGGGCCCCACTGCTAGGCGGCAGTGAGCGGGTCGCCGCCCCCCCGCAGGCGGGCTGCCCGAGGGAGGAGGGCGGGGGGGCGAGCCTGAGCAGGCGCCTTGGCCCGCAGGAGGTCTGCAGCGAGCTGTGGTGTCTGAGCAAGAGCAACCGGTGCATCACCAACAGCATCCCAGCCGCCGAGGGCACGCTGTGCCAGACGCACACCATCGACAAGGGGGTGAGCCCGGGCCCGGCCGCCAGCAGGCCCCGCCCCCTGCCCTTGAGCCCCGCCCACCGCGCCGCGGCGGGGGGTTTCCCTCGGCTCTGGCCACGCCCACGGCCCGCAGGTCCCGCCCGTGGCCCGAGGCCACCCGCTGCCCCTATTCCCGCGGCGCTAGACCCCGGGCGAGTTTCACTTCCCGGCGGTGACCGTAGGCTTAGGCCACTCCCCCATCTTGCCTGTGTCCGGGTCCCCAGACCCCACTTCCACCCTCGCCCCTTCGGTCCCATCCCAGGGATGCGGAGACCTCTAGCCGGGGGACGGGCGGGGCAGGAAAGAGCGCGGGGATCCCGGGAGTCCGCGGAGCCGGACTCACCCGCCTCCCTCTCGCCACCACCTACCCTAGTGGTGCTACAAGCGCGTGTGCGTCCCCTTCGGGTCGCGGCCGGAGGGCGTGGACGGGGCCTGGGGCCTGTGGACGCCGTGGGGCGACTGCAGCCGGACGTGCGGCGGCGGCGTGTCCTCCTCCAGCCGTCACTGCGACAGCCCCAGGTCAGCTCTCAGGACGCTTTGTAAAGAGATCGGGGCGGGGGCGGGGTCCCCCCTGCCTAACCCCCCCCCCCCCCCCCTCCTTTCCTCCCCCCCCCCCTTCCAGGCCAACAATCGGGGGCAAGTACTGCCTGGGTGAGAGACGGCGGCACCGCTCCTGCAACACCGACGTGAGTTTCCCCAGGACCCCAGGCCGGGATCCGCTGTCCTGCCCTCCTGACACCTGGCCCTGGGCCCCCCCGCGCCAACAGGACGCGGCTCCCCTGCAAGCATCTGGTTCCTTCCCATTCTCAGATGGCTCTCCCACTTTGAACTTGTATGACCTCCGCATCCTCCAGCTACAGCGCACTGCAGCCCCTCCCTTCAAAGCCGGGTTCCCCAAACTTCCCCAACCCCACCCCAAAGCCATCTCCGAGCTGTCACCAAACCCAGTAGTCACTGAGGACCCTGTTGGGGTTCTCCCTTTGTACTCCCTTCTGCCCAGGAACCGTGGCCTCCATCTAAAACTCCGTACCCCACTCCCACCCCTTGCTGTCATCGCCCCTGCCCTGTGGTCCCAGCTCTTCCCCATACACCTTCTGTCTTCTCTTCTCCACTGCTGTCCCTTCTTTAAATGCTGGGGTTCCCCATGGCTGGTTGTAAGCGAGTCTTCTGTGTACACACCTCATAAACACAAGGCTTACTGCAGCTGGGGGTGTTCAGAGGGCGGGGAGAGCTTGGGGGTGGGGGTGAGTGGTCTTCCCAGCCCCACCTGGAGGGGCTCCTGTCGCCAGGGAGTCCACACACCCCCGCTCCCATAATGAGTGCCCCTGGCTCCTTTCTAGGTCTGTTCTCAAGAAAGTCCTCATGGTCTGAAACCAGAAACCCAGCCATCATCCCCATCTCGCCCCAAACTCTCATGAGTCATCTGCTCCATCTCTGAAGCACCTGTCCCTCCAGCCCTACTGCCTGGCCCTGGCCCAGGCCACCAACCAGTCTCACCGGGCCCCCCACAGCTTCCTCCCTGGCCTATTGCCTTCAGCTTCCCCCCTCCAACCCATCCCTGCTCTGAGCATCGGGCCTTGGGCCTGTGTCCTAACTCCACCCCCCACACATGGCCTCCCTCCCTGTCCCTCTCTTGCCCTCAGGACTGTCCCCCAGGCTCCCAGGACTTCCGGGAAATGCAATGCTCTGAATTTGACAGCATCCCCTTCCGTGGAAAATTCTACACGTGGAAGACATACCGAGGAGGTGAGTGAGGGACCCAGGAGGCCATGGGGCAGTGGAGGGCAGCAGCAGGTGAATGCAGCATCATGGGGTCTGCCCTGAGCACCCCCTCATCCATGGGGCCGAAGAGCCCCGGATGTGGTTCAACAGTTCCTTGACTGGACACTAGGAATCCCGACTCCCTCTGCCCACTCTGCCCAGCCATGTTGGGGCTGGGGTCTATCCCTCTTTGCCTCCCCTACCGCCCTCCCCGGGAAGGAGCAGGGAGTCCCAGGTGGCCTGGCCCTCCGTCTGATGGGGCTGTGCCCCGCCAGGGGGCGTGAAGGCCTGCTCACTCACATGCCTGGCGGAAGGATTCAACTTCTACACGGAGAGAGCGGCGGCCGTGGTGGACGGGACACCCTGTCGCCCTGACACAGTGGACATTTGCGTCAGCGGCGAGTGCAAGGTGAAGGGGACTCCCAGAGAGAGGGCAAGGAATAGGGGAGTGAAGGCAGGGAGGGGGGCTCACTGACACTTGCCCCCCCCCCACCCTCCCCTACCTCCCCAGCACGTGGGCTGCGACCGGGTCCTGGGCTCCGACCTGAGGGAGGACAAGTGTCGGGTCTGCGGTGGTGACGGCAGTGCCTGTGAAACCATTGAGGGGGTCTTCAGCCCAGCCTCACCTGCAGCTGGTGAGAGATCCCCATTCCTTCTCCCTCTGGCCGCTTGGTGACTGAGGGCAGGACTGGCCCCATCACAGTAGCCAGCATCAGCTACTCAGACCCAGGGACCTGGTGGGGACCGCAAAAAGTCCCAGGGCACAGCAATGCCCCAGCTCAGGGTCAGGGACTAGCTTGGGCTCTGGCGTCTAAACCTTGACAATTAACTTGCCAAGAGGGCGGGACCTAAACTTTTCCCGCCCCCCAGCCCCACACCCTGGGAGGCTGGCCCTGGGCTCTCCACGGTTGGAACCAGGGGCTTGAGATACTCTGTGCTGGAGGCAAAGTCTTACGGGGGGAGGGATAGCTGTAGGGTATGTTGAACTTGAGCCTGCTTTCCAACCTTGGGCTGAAGGAGAGTGACCCCAGGGAGTGGGGGGTCAGACACCGTGTCAGACACACACAGTGAGGCCCCCGTGTGGGGTTCAGGGGATGGGAAGGGACCCAGGCTGGAAATGGTGGAGCCCCCACTGCTGAACTCGACATGTCACCATGTGGGTTGGGGCCTCCACAGCGCCCCCATCCCTCTGCGCTGGGGGGTAGGAAGCGGACCACACCATTGTGGTGGTCAGAGAGGCAGGAAAGTTGGGGTTCCAACCCCAGCCCCGCCACTTCCTAGCTGTCAAACCTGGGCGAGTTGCTTAGCTTCTCTGAGCCTCAGTCTTGTCATCTATAAAATGGGTGTGACGACCCATCTACTTCACAGAGCCAGACCCGGCGATGCAGTGGGATGGCCTTGTAAGCGCTTACTGCAGTAATGGTTCGCCGTTGTCATCGTGGGCCAGGAATGGGGGGCGGGAGGGGGGCAGAGGGTAGGCAGGTGTGGGGGAAGGGCCAAGTGGGCGACATCTGAGATCCACCGTCCAGGGTATGAGGAAGTCGTCTGGATCCCCAAAGGCTCCGTCCACATCTTCATCCAGGACCTGAACCTCTCCCTCAGTCACCTGGGTGAGCTGGAGATGCTGGGATGAGGACTGGGGGCCAGCAGGGGGTCGGTGCAGCTGGGGTTCTGACCCGTATGCTGTCCTCCTAGCCCTGAAGGGGGATCAGGAGTCCCTGCTGCTGGAGGGGCTGCCTGGGACCCCCCAGCCCCACCGCCTGCCCCTGGCTGGGACCACCTTTCAGCTGCGACAGGGGCCAGATCAGACGCAGAGCCTAGAAGCCCTGGGACCCATAAACTCATCTCTCATCGTCATGGTAACAATAGTGGGAGCAAGATGCCAGAAGACATCAGCCTCCTTGTGGGGACTGGAGCTTGGCTTCCACTTGACGGCCCCCTCCCCCACCCCAGGTGCTGGCCCGGACGGAGCTGGCTGCCCTCCGCTACCGCTTCAACGCGCCCATCGCCCGAGACGCACTGCCCCCCTACTCCTGGCACTATGCGCCCTGGACCAAGTGCTCGGCCCAGTGTGCCGGCGGTGAGGTCGGGGTGCAGTCGGGGGTGGGCACCGGTCCCCTGGGCTCCGCTGCTGGTCCCGGTGGGGTTGAGCGGGTCTCTTGGCCACCCCCAGGCAGCCAGGTGCAGGCCGTGGAGTGCCGCAATCAGCTGGACAGCTCGGCGGTGGCCCCCCACCATTGCAGCGCCCACAGCAAGCTCCCCAAGAGGCAGCGCGCCTGCAACACGGAGCCTTGCCCGCCAGAGTGAGCGCCCGCGGGGCTGCAGGCTCAGGGTGACAAGAGCCTGAGTGGGCAGTGCTCCCAGGATCAGGGTGACAGTGCTCCCCAGGGTGGGGTCAAGGCTCTCCTGGAGGGGGAGTCAGAACCATCCTCTCCCTCGGCATGACGCACCTCCCCACCCCCAGCACGGGTGCAGGGTCGGGATATCCCAGGTGTGTGCTGGGGGTGCTCCCTGCGGAAGCAGCCCTGTGCGGCATTCTGTCAAGATGCTGGCTCCTGGGGAGGAGGATAGGCCGGTACCCCAGACGGGGGGAGGGCCCTCCCCTGCATACTCTCTCAGACCTGTCCCCTCCCCACAGCTGGGTTGTAGGGAACTGGTCCCGCTGCAGCCGAAGCTGCGATGCGGGGGTGCGCAGCCGCTCCGTGGTGTGCCAGCGCCGGGTGTCAGCCGCCGAGGAGAAGGCGCTGGATGACAGCGCGTGCCCGCAGCCACGCCCACCAGTTCTGGAGGCCTGCCAAGGCCCTGCTTGCCCGCCCGAGTGGGCCACCCTGGACTGGTCAGAGGTCAGCCCATACTGGTCGCTATGGGGGTCGGGGGATGCTGGGATGCCCCTAATGGGCTCCCACCCAGGCACCTCTCAGCAGTCACAAGCCCCTCCTGCTCGACCTAGTGCCCCCCCCCAACCGGTCCAAGGTTAGCTGACCTCTCCTTGTCGACCTTTGGACCACCATGCGCCCCTCCCCGCCCCCCGCATGCGGGGGACTGGAGCACCCAGGAGCATGAAACCCCCTCTCCGACTGCAGTGCACCCCCAGCTGCGGGCCAGGCCTCCGCCACCGCGTCGTCCTTTGCAAGAGCTCCGACCACCGCGCCACGCTGCCCCCTGCGCACTGCCCGCCCGCAGCCAAGCCGCCAGCCACCATGCGCTGCAACTTGCGCCGCTGTCCCCCGGCCCGCTGGGTGACAGGCGAATGGGGCGAGGTAGGCCGGAGCCCTGGGGGCGGGGGCGGGGGCAGGGGCGCCCTGGCCGGCCGAGGCTCAGCAGCGACTCCCCGCAGTGCTCCGCACAGTGCGGGATCGGGCAGCAACAGCGCGCGGTGCGCTGCTCCAGCCACACCGGCCAGCCGTCGCGGGAGTGCGCAGAGGCTCTGCGGCCGCCGGCCACGCAGCAGTGCGAAGCCAAGTGCGACAGCGCGCCCCCCGGGGACGGCCCCGAAGGTATGTGCGGCGCGGGGCCTAAGGGCGCCAAGAGGGCCCTGTCCGGAGCGTGGGGGTCCTGACCTTGGCCTGGAGCATCTCCAACCACCGCAGCGTCTTTCTCTGTCCCCTCCAAGCACTTCACCGCCTCTCCCTGCAGACATGTATTTAGTGCCACTGTATGCCAAACATATTAGACACTTGACCCTTCCGGGCACCCAAACTCAGGTCATCCCCCCAGCCACCTCCGTGACCTTCCTCTCGTTCTTCACCTGTACCGTGAACTGCCGAATGTTTTTCTTTAATTCAGAGTTTCTCAACCTCCGCCACTACTGATGTTTTGGACCAGATCATTCTTGGGGGAGGGGGGCTGCCCTAGGCCCTGCGGGATATTCACTAGCGTCCTGACTTGTGTCTGCGAGATGCCAGCAGCGCTCCCGACCCCCAGTGGTGACAAGCAGAGATGTTTCCAGATCTGGCCACATGTCCCCTGGGGGACAAAATCACTTTCCCTAGAGAACCGCTGCTTTAAATATGTCCATTTTTTTTTCCTACCTAAGTGAATTTATTCCCCATACAGGGCAATAGATAACTTCCCCGGGCGGTGGAACTAGGCTGCCTGGAATGGGTTCCCTCCCCTGCGCTTTCTAATCGGTCAGGGGGATAATGACATACTCAGTAGCCGGGGAGCTTCGTGAGAGAGATGGACTAAAACAACCCACACGAGGCCCTTTATTAGGCACCAGGCCCTGTCCTACATCACTGGCCAAGCGGGAGCCCGCATCACTGTCGCAAACGGGCGGTGGATGACCACGAACAC
The DNA here is from genome assembly GCA_003697995.1 of Taxidea taxus jeffersonii. Classification (NCBI taxonomy): domain Eukaryota; kingdom Metazoa; phylum Chordata; class Mammalia; order Carnivora; family Mustelidae; genus Taxidea; species Taxidea taxus. The sequence continues at coordinate 28,902 of RCUC01169484.1, forward strand.
AAAATACTCAAATACCCTGAAAAGGAGCCACTTCTCTGGACCTCAGCGTCCTCTGTCGGTCACAAAGGGAAACGAGCAAGGATTACAGCCCCAAATGGATCAAAAGGATAACTGAAAGGGAATGCTTTTGTCGTGATTGAATGCTGAGTCTGAGTCCCAGACTCGGCACTGTCTCTCTCAAAGTCAGATTTTATTTTTTTTTCTTTTTTAAGATTTTATTTATTATTTGGCAGAGGGTGACAGCTAGAGAGGGAACACAAGCAGGGGGAGCAAGAGAGGGAGAAGCAGGCTTCCCACCGAGCAGGGAGCCAGATGTGGGGCTCGATCCCACAACTCCGGGATCATGACCTGAGCAGAACTTAACCGACTGAGCCACCCAGGCGCCCCTCACACCACGCCCCCCAACTTTGAGTTACAGTTATAAGCTCCCTTTGAGAGGCGAGCAAACTGAGGCTGAAAAGCTAGGAAGCTCTAAGCAGGCTTCAGATGCGCTCCTAAGGGAAGGGGCCCTGAGCTCTGATCTCCCCCGCCCCTCCAGAGTGCAAGGATGTGAACAAGGTCGCCTACTGCCCCCTGGTGCTCAAGTTCCAGTTCTGCAGCAGAGCCTACTTCCGCCAGATGTGCTGCAAAACCTGCCATGGCCGCTAGGGGGCGCGCGGCCCCCAGAGCTACCGCTGGGCGCCGGCTGGAGGGGACCCGGCCCGCCGCTGGCCAGCCTGAAGGAGCCCGAGGGGGCGGGAGCTGGGAGTAAAGGGTGAGACGAAGCCGGAAGTTATTTATTGGGAACCCCTAAAGGGCCCCTGGCTGGGGGATGGAGAGGGGCTCCCCACCCCAGGGCCCCTCCTCATCCCCTCTCCCAGTTCATAGTGAGACCCCCTCCAGGGTGGGTTTGAGGAGGGAACAACTCTTCGCCCTAGAGCCCTTTTCACCCACTCCTAGGGAGCCCCTATACTGCCCCCCTTTGACCGGAATATGTACTGTGAAGAGTGGGGGTGGGGAGGGGGTCGGCCTGTGTCCTGCCCCCAGCACTGCCCTGTCCCTCCACTCTGAGCTGGGGGCGGGGGCGGGGGAGGGTCTGTGTCCGCTACGGGGGAGGGGGATTAGCACCACCTCCCTGACACCCTCCCCCTGACCAGACCAGCTACAAGGCTGAGGCAGAGCTGGCAAGATCCACCACAACCTCTGCCCTGCCTGCCCCAGGGGGACCCCGACATCCAGGCGCCCCCATCATGGTGCTACAGACCCTGCCCTGGGGCCCGCACACCCCTCGCCAGGAAGCCCTCCATCAATAAAGTTCTGTCTTGTGTAGCTTTCCGAGTGCCGATTTGTGAGCGCGTCAGTGAGTCTGAGTCACACGCAGTCCCCGCCCCCGAATGGAAGGGGCCGTGACCCCCCGCCCCACCCCCAGACCCCGTCCCCCGCTCCCGCCGCAGGTGGTTCCCATCAGCCCAAAGGGGCGTTTCACCAGCACAGACGGAGCCCAGTGATACTCCAGCTTCTCAAGGAGGGTCTCAAAGCCACTACCCGGTCTGGCACCTGCCTTCCCGGCCACCGCACCCCCAGGCCCTCGGCTCCGTCCAGCCGCCCGGGCGTCCCCGGCCTCGCGGAAGTTCCTCAATCTCCCGCCACCTTCCCATCTCGGGGGCCTTCGCCGGAGCTGCTTCCTCTGCCAGGCGTACCCTCCCCTCCCCTTTGCACCTGGTTAACTCCAGCTCACTCTGCAGCCAGGGTCCCCTCCGCGCAGAAGCCCCCTCGGAAGCCTCCGACCAGGAGAAGGTCCCGCTCGCTCACTCGCCGGGGCCTGGAGGCATCGCAGCGGTCGGCGGACGCCAGGCCCGGGAGCAAACTTGTGCGGGAGATTCCGGGACAGACGCGCTCCTGCCCACGTGTGGCCACTAGGGGGCGCCGCGCCAGCCTCCAGGCGCGATGCCCCGTCCCGCCGGGGCGCAGGGACACCCGGGTCCTGGGGCCTCCCTGCCAGGATCCCCGGGTGGGCCTCGGCCTCCTCCCCGCTGTGTGGCGCGAGAGGTGACAACCTGTCCGAAATGCCACTGCTCTCCCGAGATCAGGACATGCACCAACACTTGATAATCCTATGGGAGCCGGGCACTGCGGCGAGGGCCCGCACCCCATTTTATAAGAAGGTGGGGTCCCGGAAGGAGCAGAGCTGGGGGGGCATTAAATCCCGAGCTGACACCCCATGGCTGGGAGGTGACAGCTGCCCCTGCTTCCTGGGAACTTCCACTCGTGATGTGTCCCCCCCATCTGCCTCCCGTGGCAGACCCACGTGGCTCCCCACTGGCCTTTCTAGGGGAAAGACCGGCAGATGGCAGAGGCGGCTCTGGAGGAGGGCGTTTGCTTAGGGACGCCTGAACACACGCACATCTGCAGTGGTTTTGAAGAGACCTGAGCAGTCCAAATGCTTCCCTGCAGCCGCCTGACCTGGGTGCTGTCTGCTGCAGCCCCTGTCCAGGGAGTTGGAGAAAAGGCCTTTCCGGGGCCTGGCAGCTGCTGCCATCGAGAGGTCGAGAGGTCCTCGACCTCTCCCTGGGGCTCAGAGCCCCAAACAGCCAGGCCCTCAGCTCCGCCACTGCCCCACTGCCGGCTGGAGCCCTCTCCCCGCCCCTGCCCGGCTTCCCTCCCTTGTAGCAGTGGCCCCTCCCGCTAAAGGAAGTGGGACGGGGGCTGTTCTAAGAGGAACTAGGGCTGGGAGTCTGGTGCAGGAGCAGGAGCAGGGCCATGCCCGAGCCGCCCCCCAGAGCACCCTGAGCCTCTACCCCCGCCACGACCCACCCAGACCCTCCCCAGGGGCCTGACAGGACACCCGCCCCCCGACCATGGTAAGTCCTTCAAGGGCGGGCCCTACAGTGCAAGAGTGGGGGTGGGGCGCCAGCCCAAGGTTGGGGTGCCCTGGACACCACCAACCAGAAGGTGGGGCCACGGGGAGGGGCCCAGAGGACCCATGGGGTCCTCACTGCAGCTTCAGGTGCCCCCAGCATCCTTCAGCAGGGACCAAGCTCACATCTGGCAATGCCAAGATGCGGGAATGATGACAGGGGACCAAGGATGGAGCAGGGGCTGAAGGACAGAGGATGACCGTGCGGGATCACATGGTATCTGCGGGGACAAGGACAGACCCCTTTCTCAGGGCTTTGGGGGCCAGTTCCCAGCCCAGCTGGGTCCCTCATCCTCCCGTGTGGCCTTGGGCAAGTCACTTCCCCTCTCTGGGCCTCGGTTCCCACATATGTCGTATTTGAAAGTCAGCTGAGATGTAGAAGGTGTTCGGGGAAACTCTCAGAACTTCAGAGAGCCTGTGGGCTCTGCGGCTCTGAGTCCACAGCTGGGAGCAGAGGCGGGGTCGAATGGGCAATGGGGGGCAGCGATCGTGTCGTGACATCATGCCTGTGTAGGGGTGGCCTGGTCATAGCAATCACAGAAACAAGGGACGGGGAGACCCAGCACGGCCACTGGTACCCTTCCAAGCAAGTATGGCAAGGACTACTCTGTGGCCAAAGGTGTCACCCCCCGGGTGAGGTTGAGATCTGATGATGATTACGGTGAAAGGGGTCAGGAGACTGTCACTGTCACGGGTCTAGACCCAGAAGCATCATGACACCCACAGTAAGAGAGAGCCCGGGCGGGCTAGAAAATTTGCCCCCACCGCTCCATGCATCTGCAAGCCACTTCAGCTTTCATTTTTCATCAGTCTGTCAAGGACAACATGTGGCTGGGACAGTCACCGAGCCAGTGGTGACAACTGCAGTGCTCCCGGCAGTTGCAGCAGGCAGCCGGCCAAGGTGAAAGAGGCAGGCTGTAGACCAAGAGGCAGGGATTGCGGGTTAGTCTGAGAGCGAACCTCTCCTGGCTTCGGAAAGCCCAGGACACGCTGGGCATCGCTGGCCAAGGACCTCGCTGGGTAACTCACAAAGCAGACCATCCGCTAGAGCGCCGGGCTTGGGATGGGGATTCTTCGAAGAAGGAGCCAAGGCAGAGGGTCTCAGGAGCTCAGATGGGCAGGCTTGGATCAAAAGAACACAGGAAATGATTTGTTACTTGAAAGAAGAGCAGCCCCTCCTGAGGAAGCCATGTGAACTGCTTAGTCAATGTTTTGCTCAGCTGATGGGCTGTAGGAGGGGAGATACTCCCCCAAGAGGACCACGGAGGGGGAAAAAAAGAGCAGACCCCATCCACGAGGCTAATCCTTGCTTCCCGGAGGGATGATGATGAATGCCAGGAAGAGCGTGGAAAGATTCAATGGAACAGTGTTCCCAAAGCGCTTTACAGAGCCCCTCTACAGTCACCACCACTGTGGGCGACGCTCATTCATTGCTGGAGTTAGCGATGGCGCCGGGCAGAGGTGACTCATTCTCGGTCACTGCCGAACCATGGCTGTTGGGCTGTTGGTGCCGCTGGTGGTGACGGCACTCAATGGGGTCTGCTGTCGCAAGTTGCCGGGGACCGTGTTTCTTGTGGGTGTGCTGGTGGTGGTGAGGGCTGCTTTCGGTGCCAGCTGGTGCGGGATGTTTGCGGCCGGTGGCGGGTCATGGTCAGGGAGGATCCGCAGAACGATGGCGGTTGGTGGGGGCGGGGGGTGAGGTTAAGGGTGATCATTCGTAAACTAAAGTCCGAAAAAGCAGGGAGACCGGTGATGTGGCTGCTGGGGACAGCAGACCATCCGCTAGATGGACAGCAGCCATGGGGATGGACAGAGAGGGCTGTTGGCCAAGAGAGAGTTGGGGCGGACTCTCCAAGGTCAGGGGTCCCCACCTGTCCCCTCCGGTCAGGCCAAAACTGAGAGCTCTCGCCCCAAGGGAGGGGGGACCTCAAGAGCCTTTGGAGGCAAGGATGCTGTTCGCACAGTGCAGGGGTGCAGGGTGCGGCCCAGTACCACACTGAGATGGAGGAGGACAGGACCAAGGCTGCAGGGACACACCGGGGTGGGGGCTGGAGGGCAGGAGCTGGGGGCCAGCCCCAGCAGCGGCTGCCAGGGCAGCTTCACATCTGCTCCCTGTTTGTGACCACAGCTCGCGGGACCCCAACGAGGAAGGAAGTGGCTGTTTCGTTGTTCTCTCCAGTCTGGGGCTCTTCTCTTCAGCACCCAGGAGCAGGGAGGCCAGAGCAGCTAGGGCGAATTGCAAAAGCTCCGGCTTCCAGCCCCTCCTCCTGGCCTTGCACACTGAGCCCGTGGGACCAGCCAGCTTAAGGCTGCTGCTGCTGGGCATGGCGAGGACGGCTCCCGTTTCCGCTTCCCAAGCCTGACCTGGTTGGATCTGCACGGCTAGCTGCCCCATGAGTCCCACAGCCCTCAGTGTCCCCATTTTCCCGATGAGGAAATAGCCATCACTGTTTCCAGATGTGGGAATAACCTTCCCTTCCAGGGAGGTTCAGTGAGCTGCTGTAAAGCCCAAAAGGGGCAGAGGATGTCAACTCAGTGACTCCTAAGGTCACGCTTTCATCAGCCACCTTGACCTGCAACCTCCCAATCCTCCCTACAAGATGAGGGGCCATGGGGGCTTGGGGGTGCTGACCCCCACATGCCCCAGGCTGCCCATCCCTCCAGCCTCATTTGGATCTGGAATCTCCACCCCAAAGAGACAGGAAGCCCCCTCCCCCTGCCTTCTGCCTTAGATTGGGGGGGGGGGTCTCTCTGAAGAGCCAAAGTCAGAAGCTGCCTCCCACCTCCCACTCTAGCCCTGACTGTCTTTCACAAGAGCCCCATCAGGTTGAGTCATACTTGGCTTGTGGTCAACTGTGACCACATCTTCATTGCACCCCCACCCCCAGGTGGGGACTCAGAAATTCAGTTTCAACTTGATCTAGGAGACGTGGGAGTCATGGGAGATGGGTACTCGTGGTACAGGACAGGAGACGGCAGTCTCATCCCCGTGGTACCTCATTCATTCTTTCACGGCCTCAACCATTCATCCACCAGCTCCTGTATCTTCTGTCACTGATCACCTCCACTAAATGCTCTTGGGCCCACCAGCTGCCACTTCCTGAGGCTTCCAGCTCACCTCCTCTCGGCACTGACTCCCTGACTCCTCTCAGAGAACGAGTGGAGGAGGTTTATTATGGAATCCATTTTACAGATGGGAAAACCGAGGCTTGGAGAAGTGAGGCGGCCTCCCCAAGATCACAGAGTCAGTCAACTGTCACGCCGAGCCTCACGCCCAGCTGGTCCCATGCCAAAATTCTTGACTGTCCTCCCACATGCTCTACTCCCTCGAGCAACACCCCTTCTCTCTCTACCACATACAACGCACGGTTTTTGTCCTTGCAAGGGGCTAGGAGTGGATCTGAAGGTTCCACGTCCCCCGCTGGCAGGACACAGAGAGACAGAATGGCAGGGGTGGCGAGGGGCAGAGGGCCACTCAGCTGGCTGGGGGAAGAAGAAAGGAACAAGAAGAGGAACCAAGTCTTTGGGGCCAAGAGAACCAGCCAGACGCAGCCAGCACTGGGGCCTCTGACCTCAGAGAAAGGAAGTGGCCTTGAGCTTCGGCCCAGCTTGACGGGCCCAGGAGCATAGAGACTGGACTGACCCACGGGGGAAACTCTAGACAGGACCAATCTTGTCTCTGCCCCACCCTCATCTGATCTGAAGCACCAATCCCAGCCCCCTCTGACCTGGACCGGGCTAAGGGTGACAGTCCCTACCACCCTCTCCCAGGTCCTCCCTTCCTGCTGTGTGACCTTGGAGAGGACAAAGAACCTCTCTGTGCTGTAATGTTCTCTTCCACAAAGTGGACCTAGTCACAGTACTGATCTCGGCATGATAAATGAGGTCAGTCGCGGAAGAAGCCAAGACCGCAGTGTGGCACACGGTCCCTGCCAGTGGGCTGTTACCTATTGTTAGGATGGGTGTTGGTTACCAGAGTTACCACGCGACGCCCCTTGCCTCAGAGGTCTTCAAAGAGAGGATCCACTTCCTGTCCCCCCTCATCAGCAGCCCCCACTTCCCCACCTGCTGTTGACTCAGAGAAAGAGCAGAGCCCCCGCCTGCAGCCCCTGAATGACACCAGTCCATGAAGGGTATCACTCTTCTCCCAGATTTCATCCTCTCTTCTCACCAACACGCTCTGCTCTCCCCATCTTAAGAACAGGAAACCTGCTCCCTGAACCCTTTCCCCACAGCATCTTTCCCTCTTCCCCTTCTCAGCTAGACCATCTGAAAGCCATCCTCACTCCCTGTCTACACCTCCTGACCTCCCAAACTGACATCTGGATGAGGTCACCAGGGCTCTGCCCAGGGGCCCCTCTGAGCCTCCAGGGAGCTGGACACTCTTCAGTAGCTCGGGGATCCAATCGATGGCTCCCTGTTTCTCCCAACTGGCCCCTGTCATCTCCGGGCCTCACGGCTCCTGGCTGCCTCCAGCCTCCCAGCTCAGCCTCTATCTTGGACATCCTCTCCAACCCCCGCACCGTGCTGCTCCCACAGCTTTGCCCTCCCCACCGCCCTTCCCACCGCACCCTGGGGTTCTTGGTGCATCCCACCCAGCACCCCCTTCTTATAACAGACCCCTCGGCAGACCCCCTGGAAACCCAACTGAAATTCACAGACAGTGAAACACACCAACTCCCATTGTTTCAAAAATAATGCGGAGGAGAAAGTCACTTGGAAGAAAACAGGCACATAAAGATGAAAATGCTCAGGCCAGTGGCCCACGAACGCCCACCGGAGCCCCCCGGGTGCTCACGCCGGGACACGGGAGCACCTCAGTGGGCTGATGCCGAGCGACGGAGGCATCAGCCACGCTAATACCATGAGCATCGTGAGCTTCCAAAATGCCGAACGAGTCTCAGTACAATCACAGTAACACTAAAAACTCTCTTGGGTAGTCTGGAACATGGGGTGGGTGTCAGCCGGGCAAAACATACTGTTTTTCTGTATAGACCTAAAATAGAATTTGATCTTAGGTTCCAGTGATTGTAAACAGTTTTGTCACTTATGTAAGCAGCTGGTGGGGTGGAGGGGGGTTGCAGTCAGGGTGATAATTTATGGACCAATCTGGCACCTGCAGCCCGCTTAAAAGGCCAGCCAGTCCCTGTCCCCAGACAACCGAAAATGCTGCCACAATTCTTAGAGTGTCCCCAGGAGCCCCGCTGAGAATTCCCCAAGCTGCTGACAATCAAGCCTGAGGAAACCTCCACCTGGCCCAGAGCTGGGGGGGCTTCTTACAGGAAGTGTCACCTGAGCCAAGTGTGAAGGCCGGACTGGCAGGGACCAGGCAGGCAGGGTGATCCGAGGCGCCTGGGGTAGGGACTCCGAGCGTCTCCCTGGGGGCCGAAGTTAGCAGCGCGGGAAGAATCTTTGGTGGAATGGATGGTTGGGAACGTGACAGGAAGCCACAGACGGCTTCTCAGCCCCAGAGCGACGAGACCAGATTTGCCACATGAAAAAACTCAGCTCAGGCTGGAAGCACTTTGAGGGGGGCCGAGCCCTAACCGCCCCCCCTACGCTCCCTCGTCTGCTCTCGGCTCCTGCTCCTGCACCTCCACACTGCCTGGCGCGCCTCTTCTCCCAGCTCTCGACCCAAGCCCCTCTTGGCTTTCGAGTCCCAGCCCAAACACCCCGTGGGTCCCAGCCACTTGCGGGTGTAGACGGAAGAGCCTGGCCTCTGCTGTCAGACGTGAATCCCACGCCCTCAGAGACACCCGAGCTGGGTCCGTAGTCAAGTGTCAAACCCTTCTGGAGCCTCCGCTTCTGTCCCTAGATGCCCCTGAGCTGCTGTAAGGACTCCTGGTGATACGACCTTCACCCCTGGCCCCCGGGCTCCGAGCACATCGGTGAATGTTAATTCTCTCCAGGGCCGCTCCGCCCCGGGCCCATCCTCACAACTCCTTGGGCTGGAGAGGGGTGCGGGACCCTCAGCCCATTTTGGAGTTTGCACCCCAGAGCAGTTTACTCCTTCCTATTAACCCTGGAAAGTGAGGCTGCTTCTCCCATTGTACAGGTGAGGCCACTGAGGCTCCGAGCAGGGTTGGATCACGCCACCTAGATTGGAAGCCAGATCTACGCCCCACCAAAACCTGGCCTCACTTAACGTCTGTGGGCATTCCTCAATGAACCCCGTTCTGGAATTGCCCAGGGCCCCCAGGAAAGACTGGCTTCTCCTCCTGCCTCGGTCCCACGCTGCCCCTCCTGCCCCATGCCTGCCTGCGTCCTCTCTGCCCAGCGCACCATCTCTCTTCCCTGGAATCTGCGGGGCAGACGCTGGTCAGCTTTCTGGACTTGCCTCTGATTCCCAGCATCCTTTGCTCTGGGGGTGTCCCCCGAAGCTGGGTTTCTTTCTTTGCCCCTGTTCCTCATCCATCCCTCAGATCTCCCTTCTAGAGCTAAGAAAGGACTCAGTCCCAGTCCCTGCCCTCCAAGAGCTCCTGGTCTGAGAATGACGGGCTTCCTGGAGGAGGCACATTGTATGTAGGCACGAGCACGCCTGCCAGGCAAGCTCGGGGCCTCAGACTCCTCCATGGCAGGAGTATACCGAACAGAGAGCACCTGAGGCAGCCAGTCTGTTTAAGTGTCCCAGGCACTGGATGAGCTGAAAAGTAAGGCTGAAAAGAGAAAACATTCCAGGCAGGCTTCCTGGAGGAGGGGTCTTTTGGGGGAGGAGCCTGTGTCTGAGTCTTCTCCCAGGGGCCTAAGGAAAGTCTAACCCGGTTTAAAAGAAAAAAAAAAAATGAGGAAGAAAATGAGAAGGGAAAGTGGTGGAGGCAGGAGCAGGGTAAGAGCACAGAGGACAGAGGTCACAGCCAGGACAGTCTAGGATGCGTGACCATGAGGGAGGAAGAGAGAAGGAAGGAGGCCCCAAGAAGTGGAAAGGTGGGTGGCAGGTCAAATGCCATGGAGAACTCAGGGACTCAGCAGGAGCATGGGCAGGGAGAGGGGGCTGGAGAAGTGAGGGGCGCAGAGTCTGAAGGAGAAGTGAGAAGAAGGGTGAATCCACCCCCAAACTAGCCTCCCCCCCGGCCCCTTTCTCTCCTCCCACAGCCACCAGAGCCCCAAGCACACTCTGTTCCCCTGGGCCTGGCATTGCGGTCTCCTCTGTGACAGTGGGACACTAGGTGGAGGGTTGGGAGGACAGAGCCCGCTCCTCCAGGGCAGGGAGCCCGGACTCCAGCGCGCCCACCTCTCCTGGTGTCCCCGCCTCGGGGAAGGAGGCTGGCAGGGGGGCTGAGGGGGGGCAGAATCGGAAGGCGGCGATGGAGGTGAGCCAGGCTGGGGGACTGAGGCGTCAGCCCGGCCCCAGCCCCCCCAGAAGCGGCTCACTCCCACCTGGCCACCCCCACCCCAGGGCAGCAAGGAGCGCTTCCACTGGCAGAGCCACAACGTGAAGCAGAGTGGCGTGGATGACATGGTGTTGCTGCCCCAGATCACAGAGGATGCCATCGTGGGCAACCTGCGCAAACGCTTCATGGATGACTACATCTTCGTACCCTGGGCCGTGGGCCAAGTGATGGAGACAGGGACAGGAGGAGCGTGACCGACCAGTGGAGGGAGGGACAGCATGTGGATGAATGCAGAGAAGGGCGGGGGAGGCACTGCAGAGGGGAAGGGAGAGACAGAGGCCTGAACAAATGAGCAGAGGGAGGGACGGGCAGTGAGAGCACTAGCTGGGAGGAGGGGACAGATGGAGGGACAGCAGGGCTCTGCTCTGGGGTGGCTGGGGTCCTCCCTGCTCCCTCTGCCCTGGGTAGCTCAGCCACAGCACAATCCGTCTTTCTTTCTGGACCCAGTCCTGTGTTTTCCCCAGCACATCTGAGTATCTCCATCCCTTGCTCTGAGCAGTGGGGCCCTGGAGGTCCCGGGGGATTGGGATTTAGGGGACAGGGGCCCATGAGGAACAAAGCCGGCCAGAACACCACACAGCCCTTAACGGCACCCTAGACCTATATCGGCTCCGTGCTCATCTCCGTAAACCCCTTCAAGCAGATGCCTTACTTCACTGACCGCGAGATCGACCTCTACCAGGGCGCAGTAAGACGGGGACCAGGTGGGAGGCATGGCCCCGGGACCCCCAGCCTCCAGCCCTGGGCTAAGAGCTGACCTTCCCCACCAGGCTCAGTATGAGAATCCCCCGCACATCTACGCGCTCACGGACAACATGTATCGCAACATGCTCATTGACTGTGAGAACCAGTGTGTGATCATCAGGTATGGAGAGGGCCCCACACCCTCCTGCCCAGTCCCCACAGCAGCCTCACCAGCCTAGGGAGCTTTGCTCAGAGTTCCTGTCCCAAATAGAGCCTTACTGTCCCTCTCTGCCCCTGGCCCTGCTTTACTTTCCTTGTCACCCCGTGACCCATTTATTCACCCATTCTATTATTGTCCATCTGTCCATTCCAAATGTCCACTCTGAGATGGTAGGGATTTTTGTCTGTCTTGTACACTATTGTTTCCCTAGAACCTGGTATAGTAGTGAAGGAAGAAAGGAAGGAAGGATGGATGAATGATCAGGACTAGAAAGGGCACTTACCCTCCCCCCAACCCTCCCTCCCTGCTGGCTGCTGATCATTCTTTCCTTCACTCACCCACAGTGGAGAGAGTGGAGCTGGGAAGACCGTGGCAGCCAAATACATCATGGGCTACATCTCCAAGGTGTCTGGCGGGGGCGAGAAGGTCCAGGTGAGGGGAGAACAGAAGGATGGGCTGGGTCTCCCCAGAAGCACGGTAATTAACCCCCGCAACCACCTACCTCGTCCTGACCTCTTCCCACCTCCACCTGCCTCTGTCCCCCAGCATGTGAAGGATATCATCCTGCAATCAAACCCACTGCTGGAGGCCTTCGGCAATGCCAAGACCGTGCGCAACAACAATTCCAGCCGCTTTGTGAGTCTGCAGCAACCCCCTCCCAACACACAAACACCTGTGTTCCCAATAGCTAGGAACTCCCTGATCCTCCATGGGAGACTCACTTCCTGCTCATGGGAGACTCACTTCCTGCTCATGGGAGACTCACTTCCTGCTTATGGTCCTTCTGAAAAAAGATTCCCCCATCAGCTGAACTGTAGAAGCCTTGACTTGTCTGTGTAACATTCTTAAATATTTTCCTGGCTGCACCCTTCAGTTCCCAATTTATTCTCTCATTCATTCTTTTCTTCAACAAATTGTTCTTGGGCTCCTTGTGTCAGGTGTTAGTGCTGAGCCTAATGGAAGACAGAATAGGTCACTAGATCTGGATTTACAGTCCGATTCTGTCACTATTTAGATTTATGGCTTGGACAAAAAAAAAAAAAAAAAACCATGTTTCAGCAGCTTGAACCTCCTGAGGCTCCTGTTTTCTCATCCATAAAATGG